>JADRCH010000155.1:503066-584790 GCA_019843965.1 Rhynchomys soricoides | reverse complement strand
CAGTCATTGCAGCCAAACACCCAATAACAGCACCTAAGGAAGGAAGAAAAGACCTCTGTGGCCGACAGTTTGTGAAGGGTTGGTATGAGCATGAGGTGAGTGGTCACAGCAGGTAGCAGATGAGTCCCAGTACACACCCTGCTTTCTCCTTTTTAGTCAGTCCAGCACCTCAGCCCATGGTCAGGATGGGTCTTCCTTCCTCAGTTAAACCTTCCTGGAATCACTTTCATAAACACGCCCATACATGATTCTTAACTCTGTAAATTTGACAGTGAAGATCAGCCAGCACTGACCCTTTGTCTAACTTTTTTACATGTGTTATCTCATAGTCTTTCTTAGATTAGACATTTATTTACCAAATGCAAGGAATATTTATTTCTTTAAGTCAAACACTTAAAAATATTTAGGGGGAGGCTTCTGTGTAATGTGGCCAATGAGAAGCAGCCTCTGTATCACTCCATAAAGAGCATTCAGAATAATAAGGAATATGGTGAATTTTTTTCAAGATAGGAAGAGGAGGCACTAAAGGGAGAGATAGCATAGCCAAAAAGTCTAAGGAAAAGACAGGCTGGAAAGAAGATAGCCAAGATGGCCACAGTTCTGATATCCAAAAGACCAACCAGGTGATCACTCTGAAAAAAGATGGGCAATCCTGCCCTACACACACACACACACACACACACACACACGCAGAGGTCCACAGGCCTCAAATGAGTTGTAGGTCTTGGGGGAGTCCCCAGGAGGTAGCTGTGGAGAGCAGGCAAGATGGAAACTGTCAAGCTGGAAAAGTGCAGGCTTCAGGAGGCTCAGCTCACACAGTGAGTTAGAGAAAGGTGACCCAGCACTTGGAGGCCAGGAGCTGTACAGTGAGGATCACTCTGGAACCTGGTAGTTCTCAGCCTGAGCTCAGTAGAATGATAAAAATCTCAACCACCACTCTTTTGTATTTCTCTGCTGTAGAGCCGGATGTACCAATGTGCCAATAATCTGATTGACACCTGAAGGTGTATTAGCCCAGTGGGGAGGTAAATACTTAGGAGATCTTGAAACTACTAAGACAAGGTCCTCTCCTGGACAAATCTCAATGCTAAGGCTCTTTCCTCTAAGTCTCAATACTCTTGGAAGTATATCTAAATAGAACACCAGCCACCTCAGGCCTCAGTCTCCAGAGGGTAGGGAACTCACACAGTTTACAGAATGCAAAATTTAGGGCATTCAGCTGAGCCCCCTGGTATGCAGCAGAGGGAGGCTGCTAAAGAAGATGGATCCTGGTCAATCTTCCAGTAAAGGTTCAAAACCAGCATTAGTCACGGAATGCAGGCATCCACAGAATTCTACTGATCCTCCTCTATTTTATAAACCCTGACTCTCTCTAATTTTCAAGCGAATGAAAGCGGTTCCAGTATGACCTCTTCCCCCTTTGTCATTTCCCTCTTTTCTACACATTTATCAATAATTTTGCCTTATTACTTAATTTCTAAAATTTTCATTCCCATTACACAGACATCTAATCGTGTTTACGTATGCTTTCCATTATTGGTCAATCTCTGACCTTTCCCTTTTTCATCTTTTATTTCCCCTTTCTTTTTTCTCTACTATAATTTTGGTAGAGTTCTGCTTTTACTTTAAAAAGCTTACGTTTTCATTTTTATTCTCTTCTTATACACACACACTCACATATTTTGCTTTGTTCTCCATTTCTCTTCTTCATATTTATTTATTGTCTTCTATCTCATTTCAATTTCTTATTTCTAGATCTCATCATTCATTTACTCTTTCCACATTTCATTTTTTTCCAATGAAAAAAATTAACGCCATAGTGTATTCTGCATTCGATTTGCCTCTTCGGTTTTGTGCTCATTAGTGATGTATTAGAGGGACTGCATGGATTTCCAATGTTTCTCTATTTCATACAGTTTGATGTTGTGATCACAGATGTTAAACTTTATTCTTCTGCTTGTTACTGAGAATTGGGAAAAATCTGAAAAGATTTAACAAATTAATAGATATATAAATTCTGACCAAGAATCACAAGAAAACAGAAACAAAAACAAAATAACCAAAAACAAGGCAACAACTCCTCTAAAATACCATGATGCCTCTAATATCAAATTCAAGCCTAAGATTCATGAAGATTTTGAAGCTGTATTCAGTGACCTCAAATAGGATACAGAAAGTCAGGTGAATTCAATTCAGTAGCTGCAGAGAAAGGCCAGCAGCAGGCATGCAGGAAAGGTGAGCACACAGGTGAGATCTGTAATACATGATCTGGGTGAGAGGTCAGAGACATGGACAATTTCAGTAAGAAAACTGAGGTTTTGAATAATAATAATAATTTAAAAAAAAAACAGAAAAATGTTGAAACGAGAAACAATGGATTAACTAAAAGCACAGAGGAAAGCATTGTCAATACACTTGACCAAATGGAAGAAAGAATGTTATGGAAGTGGAGAAGGTCAACAAGATACATTCACCTACAAACAACAGAGATAAAACATCCAATAACCAGCCAGCCTAAGAATCCTCAGAACCGAAGATGGAGCTGAGATGAGAAACTAAAGATTGAGAGAATCAATTCAATAAAACTAGAGTGGAAAATTTAAAAAGAGTAACTAAAAACTCAAACACACAAAGGATCAATTCCCCAAACAGGCACGATCAAAGAAAGCTTTCTGTAGATCTTAAAGTTACGATGGGAAAAATACAAAGAAAAGAAGCAATGCTACAATCTGTAGAGAAAAACAGTAACTCTCCTACAAAGGCAAATACATGATAAATTCAGATCTATTGCCAGAAATCCGAAGAGCCAGGCAAGCATGGGACAGTATATTTCAAGCCTTGAAAGCAAATATCTGACAGCCAAGGTTTCTGCATCTGGTAAATTTACCATTCAAAATTGACAGAGAAATGAGACAGGAACAAAGTAACATAGCTTCTAGTCATCAAGCCAGCACTGCAAAACAATTAAAGAACCAAAGACAGTCTTAATCACAAGAAAGAATACATTTTGACAGAAATAGGCTAACAAGAGAATTAGGAAAGAGTTCATCATGTCTAATTGAGCAAGCCAACACATCTCTAATACTGCTAAGGAAGAAATAAAAGAACAAACAACTATCTTAAAAACAGGAAAACAACCAACAAAATCATGGGAAGTAGTAAAATACTCTCAATAATAAATGTAAATATAAATGACTTCAACTCATACATAAAGAGATATAGCCTAGGTTGTTGGGATTGGTCTGGCACTGCTCTGTATCCAAATGCTAAATACTGTATTCCAAGGCCTGATTACTTCAATACAAGAAAAGTCTCATGTACACCAGATTTTGTTGTGCAAACCTTGCCCTAAGTTAACCCTGATTAGTTAATAAAGATGCTTACAGGCTGGACTGGGCAGAAGAGAGGGGGCAGAGCAAAAGTTCCCAGGCTTGGGGGTCTGAGGTAGGGATGAGGAGGAGGAAGAGGGTGGAGAGAGAAGGAAGTCACCATGCTGTAGGTTGACTGTGAGCCCATGGTCATGAGGGCTGTCCTGATGGAATAGGTGACCATGGCAAGCGTTATCTCAGGGATAACCATAGGGAAGTAGACAAAATAGCATAGAAAGTTGACTACCCAGCTCTAATCATTTTAAGTTTACTATAAATCTAGAGGTTTCAGTGTTTTTTATCTGGGAGCAATACAGTCTGTAGTGGGGTAGAAACCCCTAATAGATATTTAAAGACAAAAGGGGCTATAAAGACCCCCAAACAGTAATTACTGCAACACTAGGTGACTGTTGAAACAAAACCAATCACAACAACAACAAAACCCAAGGAGCAACTGTCTGTTGTTTCCAAAGAACACATCTGGCTTGGAAAGACACACACAGAGTGACAGTGGTGACACAGAGGGACAAAGAAAGAAAACAATCTATCAAAAGAACGGAAGCAAAAAGGTAGCTGGTAGTTATTCTCATATCTGACAAAGTAGATCTCCAAGCAAAATCTGAAGATGTGAAAAAGGCCACTGTATATTAGTAACAGGAAAGAATCATTAATATGTTAAAATTGCATATGATATATAACTATATAAGATGATATAATTATAATTTTACAAGAATTGTATAATTGTACATTGTATGCACTGCTGTCAACAAGCCTAATTTTACAAATAAAAACCCAATTGGCTTAAAATATCAGATAGGTCCTGATGCACTAACAGTAGGTGAATTCAATACCCTGCTCTCTTTTAGTTTGGGCCATACAAACTAAAAGTAACGAAATTCAGAGTTAAAGTGTATCACAGATCAATGGATGTAACAACTATGTATATAGTATTCTGTCCAATGGATACAGGATACACAGTCTTCTCAGCAAGTTTATTCTCAAATCCATGTTCTAGGCTAGTAATTCTTAACAAACACAAAAGAGCTTGAAATTAGAAATCAAGAAAAAATGCTTTCTCTGAGTAGAACTGAGGGTTGTGCCTTTGAGAGGAGATGTGGTGCTTCACACTAGCCTTCGGTTTGGCAGGGAGATTGGGAAACAGAGGGTGGGATGGGGACGATGGAGTGTTCTTTCTTGTATCTGACAAGATGCATGAGAAAGGCAGCACACGTTCTGTCTCTGCTAACTTGGGACCACTGGGAAGAATCAGACAACAAAGAAGAGACGGGTGAAGCTGAAGGTCAGGAGAAAACCCTCAGCTCCATCTTTAATTCAGGAGAGAAGGAACCCATGGTTCAGCGTGGAGATGGGATCTTAGTAATAGCTGAGCAAAGGAAACAATGTGTCTTAGCTACCCTTTAGTATCTCTGTGAAGAGACACCATGACCAAGGAAACTTATAAAACTTATTTAATTTGGGGGCTCACAATCTCCAAGTGTTAAGAGTCCATTATCATTGTGGCAGGGAGCATGGTGCAGCAGGCAAGCAGGCATGGCACTGGAGCAGAAACTGAGAGCCTTACTTATTGATCCATGGGGGGGGAGGGGAAAAGAGAGAGAGAGAGAGAGAGAGAGAGAGAGAGAGAGGAAGAAGGAGGACAGGAGGAGGAAGAAGGAGGAGAAGGAGAAGAAAGAGAGAGAGGGGAGAGAGGGAGAGGAGAACTTCGACTTGGACTTCTAAGATCTCAAAGCCCGCCCCCAGCCACACTTTCTGCAACAAAACCAAACCTTCTAGTCCTTTCCACACAAGTCTATCAACTAGGGACCAAGCATTAAAATATATGAGTCTATGGAGGCCATTCTCACTTAAACCACCACGCTATGCTAATTTAAGGAATGTCCTGCTTATGAGCCGCCTGAATTGGAAAAGATCTTTAAACAAGGAATGTAAGATCCTTATAAAGGCTTGCTCAAGAGACTGTGAAATATGGTGACACATGGTTTCAGTCTGAGTGACACAGAAGCAGAGAAACTGAGTGTGTTACTCCCTTCCCCTCCTTAGTACGAAGAAAGTAACTCTGATGAACTGGCTCATGTATACCACTGGGAACAATCGGTTCCACTACTTTAGCTTTCCGTGAATGTTGAGGACTGGAAGGCAACAGAGATAGGGAGAGAATCGGGTATCAGAAGGGTAATGTTTGACACCCAGTTCACTGGTACAGATATATTTAACTAATTGTATTATGTTCACAGGAAACTGTATCTCAGGAGAATTACAAAAGTAGTTAATTCAGTAAGGACCTTAAAATTGATATTGGGCTTTAGTGGTATGGCCAAGCCCCATGGTAGTCTGCTATCTTAATGAGGTAAGTGAGGCTCTGGCAAATATAAATAACTTAGATCATCAAAATGTAAGGCAAATCAAGAGGGGGTGAAAGAAAGGCAAAACAGACAAAGCGTCCTCTCCAGACCACTTGAAGGCAAATGTGGCAAGACGTGTTGAGCTAGAGTTTCTGGGAAAGAAATGAACAGAGTAAATGCTGTCCAAGTTAGCTTTGGAAGGCTTTAAAGCCCTAGAAACTGTTCACTGAAAATAAACAATAAAACTAAGTGTAGATTTAAAAAAAGTCATTTGACCTGGAGTTGGTATATTCTTACCAACCGCTCTTTCTCTCCTTCCATCAACTGTACTGGAATGGAGATCATTTGCCCATCTCAGGGAATTTTTAGTAGCCAGGTATGGCTGAAGGAAGGCCAAGGAGCACAATGCTGTCTCAGAGGCTTCAGAACAGAGGACATCTCTAACAACAGACATGGCAAGTTAGAGCATAACTCTGTTCCCTCTTGGACCTGAACCAGGCCCAGCAATGCAAACAGGTCCTATAGAGATCATCAGAGGTGAGGAGATGTTTTGTGGTTCCACACCAGCAACAATACCCCAGGATAAGAAAACTGGATAGCCTGTGGAAATGACACTGGATTATGGAGAGGGAGATGGAGTAGTATCTCCCATCTACAGCACTGTTTCCAACATTACTGCTTTGATGAAGCAATCAATACAAGTCATGAGATCATTTCATGCTGTCTTGAACCTTGGCAACATTTCTGTCATTGGTATCTCCTTCAGTTGTCCAAGGCCAACTGACCTTTGCTTAGAGCAAACAATGGGGACAATTCAGAGATCATGCCAACCCTCTGTAAAGTGTGTCTTTCTAGAAGATACTAACTCTTGAGTCTCACAGATTTGTACAGAGTGGAAGGAGCAATAAAAAAGCAGTTAAGAACATTAAATAGGGCACACCTACAAGACACAAGATGTTTGTGTGAAAAGCCCAGTAGTAGAGGTGGGCTATTGCCATATGAGTCAATGGTCAGAAAAGTCCTAGAGGCCTCTCAAACCATAGACCATTGTCACAGCTGTTGGTTACATGCCAGAATTAGACAGCAAGACCCTACTGCTGAAAACTGGTTATTTTGGTTTCAAAACACGGAGAAATCAAGGTAGGACTGGGCTGGAAGATCCTTCCTTCCTGATTGGCTTTCGTGGTGCTGGAAGATGCTATTTAGGCTGTTGAAGGAGAATTCTCATCAAAAGGTCAGCTCTGCTATAAAGCTTGTGTGTTCTAGTATCAATATACCAGGCAAGATATACCCACATGTGAAATGGTGACATAACTCATATGGCTGCAACCAACTGTTTTCTGGTTAGATTTAAAGGCCAGATCTAACGAAGGGAACTCATGTTTAACACTGTAACTCACTGTAAGTCAAAGGAGCTCATAAATGCCAGTACAGATACCACTGCTATTGTTTTATTAAATGGGTATGATAAATTGTCTTCTCAGCTTTTGTATTTTTGATCACAGATTACTGCTTCTGTCATCTTCTGTCAGTAATGAAGGAAAACTATTTGTAAGAGGCAATGTATTATAGAGATTAATAACTGGTCAAGCGCTTGGGAATATGTGACTTCTTATGGCATAGTAGCCCAGTGCTCAACTGTAAGTGGAAGAAGATAATCAGACACCTAGAGTACTCCCTGTGAGAGTCAGGGGATATTGTAGAATAGGCAGGAAAAGTACCTAGAGGAAGGGATGGGATATTGTGTAGTTCTCTCTTACTGGAAGGAGGGTCTTAAGACTTAGAAAGTAAATAGATGTTACAAAGTGCAGGAAGCTCCTGAAACTTACAGGATTCATAGGGGTTCTCCCCAAGATCATAAACCAGCAAACAACTACTGAGCAGAGAATGGTCATCACAGTTGCCAGCAAGATGTGGGAGGAGTTACTGAGATCCAGTTTCTATAGTTGTAGTGCAGCTACTTTTGAGCAAGTCATTGATTCACTAAGATAGAGATTTGGGTAGAAACATTTATTTTTTGTCTTTTCATCGATGTCCTATCTGAAGTGAACACACATTTATTTATATTTCCTAAAAAGTCACACAACAGTGGCTCACAAAGGGAAATCCTGAAAATGGGTCCTGCATCTCCATTGTCTGAGGAGCTTGTCTCTTCATGCTAGCTTATCTGTGGTATTTATCAAATTATTAAAATTTACTTTTCCACGTACTAACTCACCTGTGGCATTTATCTACTTATTAGAATGGTTTAGCTGAATCCTTTTACTGGCTTTTCTGACACTTGGAGATATCTGTCCAGGTAAGTGATATTTAAACCCCATTTAAGCAATAGGTTCTCCCTGCAGGAACTTGTTATTAACCAGATTTGGGGTTATTTGGTTGACCTATGACCACATTTCTCTGATGAAGTTTAAACAAACTTATTCATGTGAAATTTGTCTTCGTTTGTCTGTTCCCCTTTGCCTACCCCAACCCCATGCAAGGGTGATGCTTTGCTTCCTGAGCTGACAAAGGAAGCCCGTTCCTCAGTCTTGAACACACAGAAAGAGATGCATTCTCAGCCAGATTTGTGATCCTGAGCTACTGACTCTCTTTCCTGGAGAGACAACCTATGTAAACTAGTTCGCAAGGCCTGCTCTTGTTTGGAGAGGCACATCTGCATGGAGTTGAGCTTGCCAAGAAACCTCAAGCTGCTCAGTCAGTCTCCTGAGCATGGCAACGTTCCCATTTCTCATGCTGGAAAGAGCTTTGGAAAATAGGAACGAAGACTAAGCTGTGCTTCATCCTGGGCTTATATCCTCCAACATGAGAGGAGCCAGCTGGGAGTGTCATGGTTGGAATGGAATCTCAGCAGAAACCAAATCCTAGGCACTGGGATTGCTAGCGTAAGCCATGGTCAGTATGCCAGTGTTGTGTGAAACATTCAGGGCTTGCAGCTTACTGGACCAGGGATTGGAATAATGGCTCCAGAGTGGAAGTAAAAGCTTCTTGTTTTAAATCAGGTCATATATTCCCTTGCCATAGTTGTTCTAGGAAATGGTAGAACAGTTTTCTTTAAGGCAGATTCTGGCTCTTGGGATGTGTCTAGATAAGGGCTTTACTCTTACCCGAGGAAGTGAATATGTCTGTTGCTGAAGGACAAGTCAGCCCTGTCTCCTCCCTCCAGGACCTGGGGAGGGTAGAATCCAGGCACCATGGAGATGACCCTTCTACTGGATGAGCTTGTCCAATCCATACTGACAGTCAACCACAGGTTGTTTGCCTTTGGCACCAGGATTTACAGCCCTGTAATTCTGAAGACCAGGAGTAGAAATTGAAGTATTGGCAGAGTCAGTTCTTCCTAAGGGCACGAGGAAGAAGTGTTCCAGACCCATCATCTCTCAGCTGTACTTATCTTCTCCTGTGCCTTGGCATTGCCTTTCCATGTACACATACTCCCATGTCCCAAATTCTCCTTTTTGTAAGGACCCAGTCTAGTCCAGCATCACCTCATGTTAACCAATTTCCTTTTGCACAACATTGTTTCCAAACAAGGCGCTTTATTGAAGTCCTAGAGGTTAGGAATACATGTTAGAGGTTGGCCACAATTCCTCCTATACCATTCCTTAAGTTAGGAGCGGGCCATTGAGACCTGAAGAAAAAAGGAAGTAGGTGAAGAACATGTCATTGTTGATACTCATTGGAGGCTAACTGCACCATCTGCAACTAAAGCTGTAGATCGAATCTAGCCAGATTCTTGGCCATTTGAAGTTGCCATTGTAATGAGTTGACAACTTAATGACAACCTCCCCTAAAAAGAGTTTCATGGATGGACAGTGATTTTTGAGGAACAGGAGAGAAGTGATACATTGAAATCAGACAGAGCTGCACACATGTTGGGAGGGAGACTAAGCCAAGCCTATATCACAAGCCAGGAAACAGTCTAGCAGAGAAGTGCTCCAAAACTGGCAGTCTTAGAAAAGGTCCATGGGGTTGCAGAAGTGGGGAAGGGGGAAAATAGGCAGAAATGAAGGTGGGGAAGGAGCCTGTTCCTCTGGACCACAGGGGCTATTGGTGCCGTATTAAGGTTAAAGGAAGCAAGTGGAGGGATTAGAACTCTGTGCCTAACTTGCTCCTCCTTAAATTTGAAGAGGACAACTCTTAAAGTTGGTGAGACATGATGGACAAAGAGGTCCACAAAGCCCTTCCTCAGTCTCAAACTTCATGGCTTTATTGTGGCTCCATGTTCAGCACAGAGGAACATCATCTGTCACTTTCTGTTTTGATCTGTCGCATCAGGTTCTCCCTCCCTGGAAGTGACGACTAAGGGCTGGGTTTGGTAGATCTTGCCTCATTCTAATGGAGGGTCAGTGTTTGAGGAGAACAGGAAGAGAGAGAGAGAGAGAGAGAGAGAGAGAGAGAGAGAGAGAGAGAGAGAGGAGAAGAAGAAGAAGAAGGAGGAGGAGGAGGAGGAAGGGAGAGAGGACAGAGACTGCAAAATGATGAGCTAATGGTTTAAGTTGGTCTAATGAAAATCCATGAATACATGCATGTGTGCACAGCATAGCAGACATCTGGCAGCTTTTCTTCCTACATGGTGTACATACAGTTTCAGTGACCTGCATCTGGGATACTTGGCATGTCAGGGGCAAAATAGTCACATGGTGTCTGAATCTCAGATGCCTCAGGCATCTGCCACATGGACTTAGTGAACCCCAGAGGCTTGTTTCTACCATGGGCCTTGATTTCCCCCACCCGATCTTGTTGCTGGTTTGTGGTGCAGGAAATGATATTGAGAGCTGTCCCCCTGAGTTACACCCTAGCCAGGAATCAGACTACAATGTACTTCCGTAGACATTGCCAATATTATATACCTGTGAGGAACAGATCCCTGTGATCATGTCTGACCAGGGCCAACACAGTAGTGAGTCTTCCTTGTCTTTGGTCTTTCTCCTTTTTTTCTGCTTTAGATAGCAATTATTAGCTCTCCCAATGGTTTCCTCAGAGCCAAGGGCTGGCCATAAGCACAAATCCTTTCTTCTTCCACTGGTATGCTTCAGATGTTACTTCCTGTAGGTAGGAAGGCCACAGAGAGTCTCATCCCCTCGGTCTCCCTGTACTGACTGATTTTGTGTTAACTTGACACATCAGAGAGGAAGGAGTTTCAGTTGAAGGAATGCCTCCATGAGATCCAGATGTAAGGCATTTTCTCAATTAATGATCAGTGGGGGAGGGCCCAGTCCATTGTGGGTGGTGCCATCCCTGGGCTAGTGGTCCTGGGTTTTATAAGACAGCAAACACTGCAAGCCAGTAAACATCAATCCTCCATGGTCTCTGCCTCAGCTTCTGACTCCAGGTTCCTGCCCTGTTTGAATTCCTGCCCTAACTGCCTTCAATGATGAGCAGGAATGTGGAACTGTAAGCTTTCTTCCCCAACTTTTTGATCATGGTATTTGGTCACAGCAATAGAAGCCATAACTAAGACACTTCACTCTTCCAGGAGGGAAGCAAGAGAGCATGAAGCTGTATACCCATGTTCTCACTCCACAAAGCTTGGAGACGCTAGAGGCTGGACATGAGACTGGAATGAGACTCTCAGCTTGGACATTAGCTGGCAAGTTATTACCTCTCAGAGACCTATGTTTGCCTTCACAGTGGCTCCCTGTAAGCCATGCAGTGATGATGGGTGTATCAGAGCCCTTGGGGACACAAGTGGATAGCAGGGTGAGACTCTGATATTGCTTAGACCACCTGAAGATCCAAGGCCTTGACTCATGGGAAACTTGGCCCATGCCAAATGAGCTCGGCTACCTATTGTTCTCTTGTTAGAGCACTCACTTTTCTCACTGGGAGGCATTCAAGTCTTTGAATATTGCACAGCTCTACTGAGACTTGATTATGATATGGATGTCTGGCTTGCCTGAGCATGCATGCAACCCTACCCAGCCCTGTCCAGAGGCCCTGTGGACCTAGGCTCTGCTAGTCTCACTGAAGCCAGGGGCTCATGAAGAGATGGGAAGGGTCATCTATTTATATCTCCAGTTAAGTCCCAGCTGTGTAGTGTTGGGATACTGGGGTAGGAATTTTCCATGAACGTGGAGAAGGCTATTTTTTCCATGGCTGGAAAAAGCACATCTGAGTGGACTTGTTCTGGGGCTCCAGGCATGGGCAGCTGTGTCAAGATCAAGCCAGGGAACCATCTCTTTTCTAGCCAAGAGTGCAATGGAGTTCCTGTCACTCCTCGGCCACCTTCACTCAGGTGCAGAAAGGCAAGCCTGGGTTTGGCTGGAGGCTTTCAGAAAGCTACAAACAAGTCAATAGCCCATGTGTCTAAAGACCCTCTTCAGAGCTGAGGGGGAATTTTTTCTTGGGTCTGAATTTCCTGGACAAGAAGTATGGTGCGGGTTGTCTATTACACAAAGCTCCTGTTCACCCAAATTTAGGATCCTGATTAGGAAAGGTACAAATCATTCCAGGGACCATGAGTGCATTTCGCAAACTGAAGTTGACAAGAGGCATTTATTTAATGTAATGTTTGCTGTTTGGGTTAAGTAGTAGTTACTCCTTAGGAAACATCTTTATACAGCTTTGAAGGAAGTATCTTGATCTTGGTGGCAGGGTATTCTGAGAATTTCCTGCAAGATACGGGATCATGGGAATGTGATTTCATACACTGTGCGTTATTGTATAAGATAGTTGTAAAGGGGCGGGGTGGTTTAATTGCATTCACTACTCTGGCACACATAGTCTTTCCGGAATCCAGGAGGATCCCAACCCACGGTAGTTCCTTTTAGTGTGACCAATCTTCTTTTTCCTTTATTGCTAGAAACTGTCTTTGAGACTTAAGACAATTGTTCCTCACAATTGTGTGCCCCATGGCACCTTTGTGACAGAGTGCAAGCCCTGGACTATCATGCTTTGGTGGCCAAGGGTAATTTGTTCCCAGAGTTTCTGCAGATACCAAGGCCTGTGGATGCTCAAATCTCTCACACAGAATGGACCAGTGTTTACATATAAACTATGCCTTCCTTCCGTATATGCTATTAAATCCTCTCTAGAATATTTTTGATACTTAGCAGGGTGCAAATGACATGCACATAGTTGCTATACTGTTTAATTATGGAATAATGGGAAGAAAAATATCTACCCATGTTTAGCAAACACACCATGTCTCCCATCTTGTCATCCTTGCCCACTGGATGCTAAGAGTGCCTTATGAACAAAATGAGCTCAGGTATCACCTCTTCATATTTGGTGGAACCCGTGGATGGGGAGCTCAGGACTATAAAGTGACTATAGTTTACTGAGTGCTATCACATGGTGGGCACTGGGCCAAGGGGCTTACAGAAGTCATCTCACTTTGAAGAATTACAACCAGCCATGGCTACTAATCCACACAAGAGCTGTGGAAACTGGAGCAATATTGATCACGCTAAAAGGAACTATCCAGGACTGGGATTCTCCTGGATTTGGGGAAGACTATGTATGCTGGAGCAGTAAATGCAATTGTTTTAAACAACTCTGCCCCTTTACAACTATTTTATTTACTAGTTCAAAATGTATGGAATCGCATTCCCATAGACAGAGCAAGTTGTCCAAGATCACACAACTGCTACTAAGGAAATAGCAGAACCAGGATCATACTTGTGCTTAGTCCTCTCATTAGCTGTCCTAGAGTGACAGAGCTCAGTGCTCAGTGGAGCTACTGACAGGCTTGGTGTGATGCAGACTGATGCTGGTCATCTTGAAGGGAGAGGTCATTAGTCAGACGCCAAGGGATGTGCAAAGGAGTGTAGAACACAGCCACATGGCAAAACCAGATGATGTGTGGGACTGGGAGGAAGGGATTCAGGGATCCGATTACCCAATGTACAAACTAGTACTCAGATTGTGCCTCTACACACAGCCAGGGGAGGCATGCTGGGGGAGGCATGCTGGGGGGCGACAGGAGTCTTTTGAAGCTGTGTGTTTGATGTTGCAGTTTGGTCTGCGGGGGCTTTGGAGCTATGAACATCTGCCTGCCACCTCCTTCCATTTATGAAAGGCAGTATCACTCTTGCTTCTCAGAGTCAGAGGGCTGCTTGCCCAGGGCTTTTGACCCAGCTCCAGATTCCTCTGTATGCTCTGTTCGGGGTCCAGGTGGAGACACTGAGCAAAACACAATTATTGTTTTTCTATAGAAATCTGAACAAGAAACTAATTGCATAATCAGAAAACAGGAAGAGAAATGCAGAGTTGAAGGCCAGAGCCAGAAGCAGTTGTCCTGGGCCGTCTTGGCCAGGACATCTGAGACACCAGGAATGCACGAAGTCTCTTCCTTAGCTCCAGGGAACACTGTCAGAAACGAAGTCACAAGCCCAGAGCAGTCAGGGGTAGAGAGGGAATCTCTTCTATCAACCACAGGCTTGCAGGAGACACATAGATTATATGGGCACAAGACCCTCGAGCAGGAGGCACATGAACTCTGCATAGACTTTACATGGATGAATTTAGATGAGCCATGACCAGGTGGGACCACTGCTGTTGATAGTCAAGCTTTGGTTTTAAACTCTTCACATGCTTTATTTCTTTATGATTGATTATGGGTTTGGAGAGGAGGGAGTCAACTTTGGAATGATCCAGCAGGTTACCCAGGAAAAGCATGAATCTTGCCATGTCAGACCCAGGTTAAGATATAAATAAGATCAGATATCCCCAGACTTAGTGTGCTTAGCCATCACTTTCCTTGCAAAGCAAGCCAGGGCTCAGCCTGCCTTGGCCCGGCTCAGAGCATCTTCCCAGAATAAGACTTCATTCCTCTCTGGGTTAACCTCTGAGTCTTAGGCTCACATCTTCTGTCTCATTCATTTTCCTGAGTATCTCTCCAGACATTCTGCTTTGGGAGAGACTACCCATTGTCGCCACAGAAAGCATAGAATCCCATCTCTGGTCATTAATCTGATGACTGGCTAGAATTTTCTGCTGTAGGGTTTGTCATGTGGATGGTGACACTCCTGTTTATGTATCTCTCTTCCTGTGGGTGTGATCCAGCCCAGGCAGCTGCCTTTGGTACCATCATCTTATTGCCTGAAAATTCCAAGAACAGAGCAGGGGCACAAACACATGTCCTGTCTACCTCAGCTGCATTTAGAATATCTGAGAGCAATTCTGCCTGCTTATTGTTGCTTCTGAATCAGATACACAAATATACCTGCCTTTGTATATGGGTCACTGATCATAGCCTTTCAAAGGAAGAGAAGATGTGGTGGAGAGTACTAGGGGCCAGTGACTGATGCCATCCTTATAACCAACAAGTACAGGACAAAGTACTCGAGGGCGGTTTATAGTTGGGAGACAGCTCCTGGATGCTTCTCTAGTGAGTGACACTTAAAACTCATCTAGCTTGCAGAGCGTCCTGGGCTTCAGTGCCTTTCTATGCCCTTAGATTTTGCAAGAATGTGTGTGTGCTGGGGTTTAGGGAGGGCTTTCACTAAGGCAGGGGAGATGTGTGGGCTCTGACCAATGCATGTGTCAAATGCATCACAGCGTTCATGCAGAGAAACAATGTCATGTTTCAAACAGTCCTTGAAATTTCGTGTTCTCAAGGCAAGTTGTTCTCCTTCCTTTCAAACCTCAGTCAGCTTCGAGTTCACTGCAAGCAAAGCTTTCCTTCTGAATGAGTGGGCGCAAATGCATTGTGGGAGCTGTCTGCAAACCTCAGGGAAGTTGACGGTAGATTTGTGCGGGTGGTGGTGAACAGAGGACTTCTTGGTGTCACAGTAGTGTGTAAATCAGATCTAAGGGTGGATGGACACATCCGGTGGTGTCAGCCCCACTGAGCTCTCACATTCTCAGGGAGACGTGGAGTCTGCTTGCACATCCAAGGTGTCTGTTAAGCAGCCAAGGACAGTGTTTACACCAGAGCCTGCAAGTTCTCATTTTCTTTTTTTTCTATTCTCAAGTTTACAGACTGTAGCAGGGGCATCTCATGATAGCCACACATAAATCAAATCCCAGGCTCTTTTCCGCTATGCCTTGAGCCCAGTTCCAGCCACTGATGCTTCTTTCTCGTTCAATCATCCATTCCGCAAGCATAAACGAGCACATCTGGCTCCTGCCACGTGCCTAATGCATAAATTCATAGGAGCTGATACCTGATCACAAGGATCTGTCAGGAGCACAGGAGACAAAACTGGTCATTGCAAAAAGCAGGTGCTTGAGGTGTTCAAGGTGAAGCTTGGCCCAAGGTACAAAGGACAAAGGGAGTTTGTATCTGGGGACTTCCCAGAGTGTGAAGCCAGTGTCAGCCTAACGAAGGGTGTAAGGAAGGTCCTTCTAGGTAGAAGGGCAGTGTGACCAGAAGCACAGCCTGGCTCTAATATACAGTAATTGGGGGCCATGAAGAAGGAGCCACCCCTCCTGTACCTCCTTCATGTATCCCAGTGAGGTTGAGATGCTCAGCTGGTGTGTAGGCTCTGACTACCCCCACCTAGTCCCAGGATACACATGGAAGCATGTCGCAGACAGGTAAACGCTACCCCTCATGTTCCCCAACTGTCCACTTGTCTCTTTTTCAGCCTGCCCCACAGCCACCCATGCTTTCCTGATGCTTTATGCTTGCTCCAAGCTCCTAGAATTTCATTGCTTTTTAATTTTTTTCTCTCTGATTTTTGAAGTTCACCTTCAGTTTCTGCCTTCTGGGAATCTCTGTAAACCCACCTTCCCACTCTGAGAAGCCTGCTTCCCCTTTCACATCCCATAATACCCATGACACAGGATATGCTACATGCATGATGCAAATCAAAGAGAGGAAGAGTCTTCACTTTGGGAACTCCTTCCCCAGAGCCCTCTTCTCTGGCAAGCTGTCAAAGGCACAGCTAAATTCAGCCCAGCCTCAAGAGCAATAAAGAAGTCTCGATGCTGGTTCTGTCCCCAGACAGCTTTCACATTTTGACACTAAAAACTCCCTAAGATGGCGGACCCTGATGTTTACCAGAGACCCATTTCTGCCACCTCATTGCTTATTAAGAAAACAAGGTGCGGCATCAACTTGGGAGTCCCTGTGCACCCACTCAGGGATGTAACATTTGTCAGGCTTAGTGCTGATGGATGGACCCATGGAAGAATTCTTCATCACCCCACCCCCACTGCCTTGGTGGCCCTTGCTGCTCCTCTCCATAGGGTCAGTCTTAACAAATGATTATTACTTTGGCCATAAGCCCAGTGACAAATATGGCTGCTGTCCAACAGCCTCAGGCAGGAGTCTGCTATTTCTTCTTCACCCTGATGCTGTAACTTGATAAAGGGATAGTGGGGATGCATCAGAGAATAGTTTCAGGTCTCAGTCCCACGATTTTCTCTCATAAGTTAGCAAATGTCACTCAAGAGATACTACGGAACTATCTGCACTGTGTCCACAGGCTTGGAAACTGGATAAGGTGAGGGCCGTCGATGGAATGGAGGGGAACGGGTTACTGCATCTCTTAGGGAAGTCAGTCATAGGGGGTGAGTCTGCTTTTTAGGGTATGTGATGGTAAGTCATGGTCCGGTCCTTACCAGGTGTGGGACCCTGGGAGGACACTCAGTCATTAGGTGACATGTACTTCTCCCCTATGACTAGTGTATGCTCAGTGACCACCTGACACTTGTCATGCCTGGGAAGTACCACAACCCCTGATGAACAGGGAGTGAAGGCAATCTTCACCAGTATTCAATTCATTTGTGTCCTTGTGACACCCAGCCTTGTATTGGTCCCATACCTGGGTCTTGTATGAAAGTGCAGACTCCCATCAGCTTCCTCTGACAGTCGCCATTCCCAGACTGGATCTCCCAATTTCACAGGTTCGTCAGGTGGATCTGGCATGAGGAACAGAAGTTCTAGAGACTCAGAGTGACTCTTGAGGGTGTAGGCTGGCAAGGTCCCATGGTGTGTGATGCATTGAGCAGGTGTAGCATCCTTAGAGCCTGTACCGAAAGACATTCTCCTGGCTTAGAGCAGAGCAAGAGGAGCTATGGAAAGAGAAGCATGTTTGAACCCAGGATCTGGTTTTATTTCTCTTTCCATATCTCATTTTCCTTAACCAAGAACAAGGGGACCTCCAGAAAGATCTGGCAGATGCTCTGTAAGTTGTCACAGTGGAAAAGACAGAGACCTCTGTTCCTACAGGGAAGCTGAGTCCAGTGTGGTGAAAGCTGACATCTACCGGAGGGCTGAAGGAATCTGGTTAGGGCAGCTCAGCTTAGCAGGGGAGGTGGGGGCATTGAGCTAATATCAGACCTGTGGAAAAGGTCACTGTGCTTCCAGGTCAGCACTAAGATTGTAGGGAGGTTGAGAGTGAGTTCTTTCCTGTGTACCATAAGTACTGTGTGGTAGATTTGGAATGTCCAGGTCATAGTAGTATTCAGGACAATAGTGGAGGCTAATTGGGCACTTTGGTCTGGGCTGGAGATGGGACTATAAATGGGCATCATTTGCTTCCCCTGGTTATACACTGCCTTGATATCCTGGCTCCAGCAGCAGCTGACCACCAGGATATTTATCTGGTGATGCCCACTGGTGGAGTGGACAATCAGGCTCTGAGAAAGTCAGTCTCTTCTGGAAAGTTTTAAGTCTAGGCCAAGGCTCTGTAGGTCTTCTTGCATTTGAGACTCAGATTCAAATTATGCCATCAGGAGCCTGGCTGGCTGTGAAGCTGACAGAGTTGGGGATGTGGTTGGGACTCTTCCCTGAAAGACAGTTTGGGAACTGCAGAGCTCCCTGAGACACCTTATCCTTGGGATAGATGTCATAATGTCCACTTTCCTCTTTACTCTGTATGGTCGCACTAGGGCACAGGCTACTCTTATTCTCTGCCTGAAGTACAGCACTGCCACCTTCTAGGTTTGCAACTCTGGCAAGTCCCATCAATCTCTGGAGTCAGTAATCTCTCTGTGAGCAGAAGATAGTTGTAATGTCTGCATGGCTGACTCATTATAGGGTATGAAATAAGAGAGGACCTTGTTAAGTATACACAGCACTTTGTAAATGTTGACAGGACTCAAGACACACACTTCCTATATGCCTTGCTGTAGTCTTGGTGCCACAGGCATGAGCTCCTGTACTTGGCAGTATGCTTCGCAGAAGCTCAGGCCAGGGAAGGGGCTCTAGAAGGAGCCCCAGGCTGAAGGTTTGTGCACAAGTGTTAGGAAGCAGGTTTCCTGGCCTGGGTGGGGAGAGATGCTTCTCAAAGACTGTTTTTTTGTTTTTTTTTTTTTTGTTTCTGAAACATATGCCATAGTACATGTTACACTTGAGACTAGGGCAGTGTCCCTTTATTTGTAGTTTAAGTTACCTGTGGCAAAGTGAAGTTTGAAATATTACAGAGAAATTCCAGAAATTAATTCTTATGTGATTTAAATAACTTTTATAGTGATTTTATTATAATTTTCCTATTTAGTTATTATTGATATCTTTCTATTTGTAACTTGCAAGTTAAGTTTTCTCATAGGTCTATGTCAGGAAAAGCCTAGTACTTATCAGCTTAGCTCCTGTCTGTACATCTGGGTATCTCTGGAATGAATTCCCTGTGGATAAGTGGAGATGCCTGCCCAGGGGTGGCACAAAGTCGCCCCGAGGGTCAGAGCAGAGCAATGGAGAGCCACCTATATGATCCAGGCCTAGGCAAATGTTCTTGGAGCATCTCTCTCTCTCTCTCTCTCTCTCTCTCTCTCTCTCTCTCTCTCTCTGTCCCTCCCTCCCTTCCCCCTCTCTGTCTCTAATAATATGTAGAATTTTCTTGCCTTCCGTCTCCTATATTGCTGTTAGCTTAAATCTTGGCACATCACCCTACCTATCTGCCAGGCACATTGCTGAGGCAGGGCCTGAGCTGCTGTGTTCTGGATTTTGCCAGATTTGCCTTAGGGTGTACCTGGGCTTTCCCATAATTGGTCCAGACTTTCAGAGCAAACCCAGGCATAAAATGATGCTCTTCTCCATAAAGGGCAGCATGGTTTCAGGGCCCCAAGCTGGATCTCCAGTGTGTCTGGGCTTCTTCACTTGGTAGCCCACCTCCCAATGCTTACCCATGGTGTTCATGATAATTCCAGCCCAGAGGCTGTCTTCTACTCAATTGACTCAGCCAGGACTCTGCCTTCTGTCCCATGCTCTCTGACAGCTACTTTTCTCTTTCACTGTGTGTGGAGTACCCTGTCTCATATATGCCCTATCTCCTACACACAGATCTTTGTATGGGTGATATCCTGCACACTTCAAATATCTCTAGATAGTTTTGTCCACTGCTTCTCTGCCCTGGGTCTACTCATCAACAGGAATACATCTTGAAGCAAGAACATGTTCTTCAACCTTGCCAGACATTATCATAGACCCATGAATAATTTTATCATACCTCTAAGTATCCTGTTCAGGATGTCTGGCAGACTCCGGGCACAGGGCCTACACCCTGTGGCCAGCGTTTTTCCGGAAGGATACAACATAGTTCTCCTGAACAGGGTTCCCTAGATCTTTGTGGGACTCATCCACTAAGACAGGCCCACCTGTCTCTATGCAAGGACCCAAGTTCCTCTGCTCTGTGGCCCCAGGGGTCTGTTTTATCACCTCTGAAGCAGACCCGAAGGAAGGGTTCATACCTGCCTCCACTTCACTGATGGGGAATCAGCCCAAGAAGACAAGAAAACTGAACTGGCTCCTTCCCGCTGAGGTTGCTGCTTAGCCTTCTCAGACTGTCAGCAGGTCCAGGAGAAGGATCCTCATGGCTAAGGAAGGCAGAATCTCACCTTTGCTCCCAAGAGACAGGACACTACCAGTCCTTGCAGCTCTGTCCAGAGTCTGCCTTCTCAGCAGCCATGTGGCTCTTCTCTGCGCCACATCCTAGCTGTATTGAGGCAAAGGGATGACTGAGGCTCACTATGCACCATAACATCCCACCTTCTGACACCACACATAAGACTCTGGGGTTTTCCTCTTCCTGACAATCATGCTTGTTTTGACACTGCTGTCTTCCAGAATGAAGCTGCTTGTCCCCAACACCCATGTTGGATACTTCCTGGCCTCTCACATCTTTAAGCAATTGCCTAAGGATTCCTGGCCTCTGGGATTCTTTCCTCTATAGCCAGAGAGTCCTTCTTAAAGAATAGCAAAGGCCTCCACTTTCTAGAAGAGAACATACTCTTAGCTTACTCTTGTCAGACCTTAGCAGCTCTCAAGAGAGAAATGAGACCCTGAACATGCCCTTTCCTTTACGGACAGAGAAGGAGCTATGTTATAATCTATAACCTGCAAAAGCCCTGGGTGGAAGCTGGCGAAGACTCCCTAGCCTACCTTATGGCTTCTGGTGCAGGGTGTTTAGTGTGTCCACTCTGCCATCAGCATCTTGGGCCCCAGAATCCTTGCTCTCCGGCATCTTTCCTTTCTCAGTAAAGAACCCACTCATCTTAAGCACGAATTCAGCCGCTCATCTAAGCAAAAGACTCAGTCCTTGCCCAACTTGTTAAACCCTGAAGTTCAGTTAACTCACTTCCTAGCACCTCCTTATCTAGACCTAGATCTGTCTTCTGACCTATCTTCACCTCTGTGTTACAAAGCTGCCTCTTAATGTCTTCCCTCTCCACTAGTGCTTACCCTGCTGGAGCTTCAGAAGGAACCATTGGAGACAGTTTTTCTAAGTGTCTGACCAGGTAGGCCCACCCTAGAGCTGCTACTATACAAGTATCTATCATATTTCATGGCCTGCAGCCCAATGTGCCCTTCTTCAGCAGGGGCCCTGTCCCATGGAGCTGCACTGACCCCTTTCTGTCTCCCAGCTACCACTGTGAAGCAAGGCTGATCTGAGGTGGCAGGTGTGGCCTCCAAAGGATCTTCCTGGCAGGTCCAGCCTCATGGGTGGTCTGATAAATTGCTCCTGGCTGCTGTTCGGACCAACTGCACCCAACCAACTGATGTTTCTAAAGAGGAATTTTCCGGGCTATGGATCTCATTAGCTATCAAATGGGACTCAAGAGGCCCAAACATGGGCCATTACTTGGCACTAGTTGCTGTGGCCTTGGGACCTTGTCCAGGTGACTTAGCTATAAGGAGCTTAGAAGTCTTACTCAGAAACACTGGCTTGGTGTTCTCTATTCAACCATTATAGGAAGGGATGTGAAAGCAACTATTTCAGGCCTGAGGTACGAGGGGAGCCAGAGGGATAGAATTTTGTAGGTTGTAGCTTCAGTTTTCTTTCTAAGCAATTTGTGGTCCTGAGTAAGATGCTGGCTCTGTGAGCCTTGGTGGGCTGTATCCTGAGAACTCATCCACCACAGTGTCTGACAACAGTCGACCCAGTAAGTAAGAACTAACAAATGGTCACAGTGAACTGCAAAGGCACAGGAAGTAGGACAGACTTCTTTGTTAATTTGCTTTGTTAATTTTCTATTTAACAAAATAGAAAAAAAAATAGATTTAAATAGCTCTACTCCAGGTGTCATACTCTTTGTCAGGGTATGTGGGTCCTTTGGTAAGTTCTAGTGTCGAGTTCTTCCATGAATCTACCTGCACGCAGCAGGTATGGGTCATGTTCATTTTTCTGGCTGAGCACATGGTGTCAGCTCTGCATGAGCATTGGGGGAGCTCCTTTCAGCTTGGGGTGCTGGAGTTCTGGCAGTCCAGGGCTGTCTTAGTTATGTGACCATGGAGGGAATTGAATTTTTCTAAGCCTCAAATGCTTTTTTTTGTAAGAAGGGTATGATTGGCTCTCAGACCCACTGGGAACATCTGCAGGCTCTGATGGCATCCGGGCATCCCAGTCCTTACAGTGCTGAGCACACGGTCAACCTTCATCAGGTTTCAGGTAAGGGGAGAGATTCAGGAGCTGGGAACTGACACTATCCTGGATATAAACATGCAGGTATGGGAAGTACTATGTATCTGTGATTTAAAAAGAACAGATTGAAAATGGAATCTTGTAAAATGTGTGATTGAAACCGGAGAAGGCCAAAAGGCAAGGACAACTACGAAGAATAAGTTACAAAGGAAATATATGTTAAACAACTGCCCAGGTCAACCTTAACCATGAGTAGTCAAGGCACACCAATAAAAGACTATCAATATGATTTAACAAGACGAAACAGGAGGAGGAGGAGGAGGAGGAGGGGGAGGAGGAGGAGGAAGAAGATGAGGTAGAGGAGGGGGGCAAGCATGGTGGTACATGTCTGTATCATCAGAATTCCAAAGAAGAGGTAGAAGAACAATGTGTTCAAGGTCAGCCTCAGCCACAGAGGGAGACCCCGTCTCAATAAACCAAGAGTTAGGGCACTGCCCAGAGACAGAGTGTTTGCCTAGAGTAATCTAGGCGTTCAGCTGGAGTCTCAGCACACTCAGAAGAAAAATAAAAGTATCAGCTACAGTTACATACAGGAAATGGTAAATATAAGACCTCATATCAGCGAAAAGTGAAGGGGTGAGAAAAGACACACTATGCTATTAGTAATCAAGAGATACCCAGAGTGGCTTAAATATGGATTCTAGACAAAGCAAACAGCAGCAAAGGGTGATAGTTTTACAGTCATATTCTAGACTATAATTTAAAAGCATAAAAATTATTTTCGAATGCTGTAATAAACTAGAAATCAATGCCAAAAAATAGTTGAAAAGTCTCTAAATATTTAAAATTTATACAGCATATCTGTGAGTGAACCATAGGCTAAATAAGTTTCAAACATTTGAAAAATATTCTATAAAAGTCCAGTTAAAATTTTAAAAATTGTGTAAAGGCTAAGTTACAGTTTTTCAAAAAAGTATCTTCTTGTAGATAAAGTGGTTTTGAGAGAAAAATTTTATAGCATTAGATACGTTTATTTGAAAAAAATCATTTAAATATGGAAACCCAATGACCTACATTTCTACCTTAGGAGAAGGTATGAGTGGCTATACCTAATGCAAGAAGGAAAACAAAAATCAAAGGAAGCGTGAACTTAAAAAGCAGGAGGTAATTTGGAAAAAATACCAAAAGCGGGCTCTGAGAAGACAGAAAATCTATGTCTTAACCACGTGAGCCACTTCTCTTCCGCAATGTCCGCTACGCCTTAGGTGCAGGCAGGTGCAACATTGTGGGTTCATCGACTAGAGCTGTGTACCCCATGGTCAGTTCTTTCTCTGCATCTTGGCCAGCTGTGGCCTTCTGTGACAGTTTCCATCTGCTGCAAAATGAAGCTTCTTTGACAAGGAATGTAAGGGTCTGCCTACTTTGCTGTGTATAAGGCCAAGTGTTTAGAATGCAGGTAAAAATGATGGTGGTTTAGAAAAGGGGAGCAGTATGTTCTCCTCTGATATCCATGGCCTAGCCAGCCAAGGTCCTTGTATCAGTGCCAGGCATGAATTCCCTCCTGCTAAGTGGGCTTTATGTCTAATTAGACCACTGCTGATTACCTCCAAGATAAAAACCCACCACTACTGTATTTTAGGGATATCTTACTATGCTGCTCACTGTTGTGGTTCACAGACATTTGGCTAGCAGTATTGGTTCTTCCCTTCCCTTGACAGCTGCTCACGTAGAACCTTCTAGCACCATGAAAGCTAGGTTTAAGGGAGATTTTTGGATTGGATCCAGGGGGAAGCTTTTTCTAAATCTTGTGATATTGTCCAATGAAAGGAGCCAGGGTTCCTGAGAGGCCATTGTTTCTGGAACTGGACAGAATACGCAGAAACAAGGGCTGGGGTTTCTCCCACACAGTGGTAGGTGTGTCTAGGCGTAGCACCTCAGCGACAGACCCCCTCCTTGCCATGGCGAATCTGGAAAACCAAAGTAACAAAATAAAGTAGAATTGCATCATGCCCAAAAGGGTAAAATAATTCCCTCAAGATCAAGCAGATATCAACACACTATTGAATTCATAATGAAAGTGATGGAGAACAGATAAAGTCCTCATATTTAATTAGCTCCTGCCCTCTGAAAGAGACACATCAAGACTCCAAAGATCTTCTGTGTGGGTATTGTGCAGTGACTACTTCCAAATCACACAAAGAGATGGAGACAAAAGAGTCACTTCATAGCAGCCTGAGTCATCCAAGCCAGCAAGCACAGCACAGTCACTAGGTATGTTAGAGGCATCTGCCTTTATAAGGTGGAATGAGTGACATTTTACCAGTGTTTATCCATAGTGTGTGGGAGGAACATGAGAAAAGACCCTTCTGAGGATGCCTCTTGGCAGGAGGAAACTAAGTCTCCATGGCTGGAGGAAACAGGATGTATTATTTGTTACCTGGCCAAGCCCCAAGAGTCACCTCTTCACCAGCTAACCGATACCTTCTCCGCTTCACCAGCTCCCCATTGTACACGTTGCAATTCAAATACTTTGAAAGTTTTCTTAATTAAAAATTACGTTTGTTTGAGTTCTTTGAGACGTCTGTATGACGAGGTTTGATCCTATTCACCTTCCTTCCTCCAGCTCACTCCAGATCTACCTTCTAGCCTTCTCACATAGTGTTGGGGCCTTTCCCCCACCAAAGCCAATGTATGCTTCCCAGATCTTCTGGGATGTGTGGAGTGTGGCAGACTTCTCAGGGCACTCTTAGAGAAAACTGAGCCTTCCTCTCCCAGCAGCTAACACTTGCCAGGAGCCCCCTCCACTGGAGGAGGAGCTGCCTGCCCAGCTCCCCTCTCATGCTGCAGGTGGTCTGACTTAGCTTTATCTTTAGGATTTTCTACTAACTTAAAGGTGTTTTAAAATCAGAGGTTTAATTTGGACAAGGTCGTGCAGGGTTAGAGAGGGAATACATTGGAAGCTGGAGATTACATGTATATAAAAATTCCCAGGTGAGAGAGACTGGGACAGCACCGGAAGCATTGCTCTGGTAGAAGAAATTTCATAGAAATGCTTCAAGAGCATGGACTTAGGGGTTGACTAGATGGCTCAGGGGTTAAGAGTATGTGTTGCTCTTCTAGAAACCCGAGTTCGATTCCCAGCACCCACATGGCAGTTCATAGTTGTCTATAAACCTAGTTCCTAAGGCCTGGGAACTTCTGCAGGCCCCAGGCAAGCACATGGTACAAGACACACATGTCGAAAAAACACCCAGGCACAAAAATGAAATAATAATAATAATAAAAGTCAAATCAAGCAAAATCAAATAAGCAGAGACCGTGGACTTGGGGCTGCTGCAGGGATGGTTTCAGTATCACTTTCTATTACCATTGTTTAAAGGGGAAATAATTAAAGAGGAGATTTCCCTACCAAGAACCAACCAGGCAAGCATAATCACTACGCTTTTAAATGGAGACATCTGCACTGCCTCTTGTTGAGGGCAACTGAAGTTACCTTAATGAGACAAAAGAAATGTCAGATACAGGCAGTGTCCCAGGGGAAGATGTGGTAGGTGAGAGGACGTTTATGGGGCTGGGGAGTGTGGGGAGCAAAAGAGACTGACCGCTCCATCCTACTGTTTCCTGGGCACTGAGAGCGGATTGTCAGGACCCCAGCCTCAAGCACAGCCGTCAGAAAACCTACTGAGTGAATTAGACTGTTCTCTTGTTAGTGCAATAAAATAGCTGGGGATGCAGAATTGACTAAGAAAAGACATTGGTGGCTGGAGGGGTAGCTTAGTGTATGACAGAGTGGTTGCACAAACAGGTAGATCCAGTTTGGGGCTCTAACACTCAAAGGAAGGCTGAACGTAGAAGAATGCTCTTCTATGTAACACTAAAACTATGAAAGGCAGGGATGTGAGGACCAATCACTGAGATTTCTTGGGCACCACCCTCCTTCTGGATCATTGTCTCAAAGGGAGAGAGCAGGGAACCTGCTAGCCTCTGCTGGACACACACCTACCCCTAGGAGAGAGGGGGTGGAGGAAGGGAGGAAGGGAGAGAAAGGGGGAGGGAGAAAGAGATAGATAGATAGATAGATAGATAGATAGATAGATAGACAGAGAGACAGAGAGACAGAGACAGAGAGACACAGAGAGAGATCGATCATGCTGGGAGCATCTGGTGAAAACTGTGCAGATGGCATCAAGCTAGCCAGATGAGGGATGATGAGCCAGAGAGACAGGAAGCCAGAGTGCAGACAGGCCCAGACTCCCTGGTGTCTAACAACTCACTCTTGGGAAACTCACTAGGGTCCACAACAATTATTCAGTCCCTCCAAAGCCATGCCCCCAATGACATAATCATTCTGCAGTGCTTCCATTTCTTAAAAATTTCTACTATTAATTAATTAACCTTGTTACAAGATCAAATACCCCACACTGGAACCCTCAGGGACATGCCATATCTAGCATCTATAACAAGGGCTGGCTGCACATTGGTCTCTGTTAGATCTTGGGGGCCACAAAAGGAGGCCAACAAAGCTTGAGCATCTGCCTTCTGTCCACCTGTGAACTCCAGGGAACCATCCTCCACAATATTTTGTTTCTGGGTGGCCATGAGCAGTAGTTTTGCTATGGCAAGCAGTTAATGTTGTTCTGGCCCCCAATACAGTATAGCCAGATCCTGTGAACACTGTAGGATGGCAGTGGTTGCAGCTCTTGTAAAATACCTCAAAGTGAACACCATAGTCCAAAACAAGGCCTGTCTGGGCTGTACAGTAGATAAGAAGTCAGATCAACATGTCTTATACTGAATATTGGTGCAAGACCTTAGGTCACTGGGCATACCCTGTAGATGCCAGAGCCCGAATACTCCTAACAGCCTCTGAGGTTTAAAAGCACTCATAGGCTCTACTAGAGAAGGCTGGTGGTCATCATCATGTGCACTTGGAGTCTGGGCTTCAGTTCCCCAGTAGTGACCTTGGCTTGAAGATACGCCTTTTAAGAGCAGAATCACATTCGGTTTTCAGCAGCTGTTTTATGAGGTAATATTTTCAGGCTGCTTAGGTTAATTATAGTGTAATCATAAAAAATCACCTACAGAGCTTGTTAAATTTACAGATGTTCCTGGGACCCATCCCAAAGGAGGGTCCTGAGGTTAAGTATTTCCACTATGTTTGCGGGGAGCTTTGGTGGCACAGCCTGAAGTCTAGGGAAAGACACAGAGCACTCACTCAGAAGTGAGCTTTACCCGAATTCTAGTTCCCACACTTCTTTAAATATGAGAATGGAGATGAAGGAGAGCTTGGGAATTTGAAAGCCAAATGTTACCAAATGCTTTCTGGAAGGAACCCAGCCCAAAATGTCAAGTTCTTCAGCCCACTCTTTATAGGGAAGACAGCTGGTTTCCAGCATGAGAAGGAGGATAACCGAAAGTCACTCACTACTGTGCCTGAGCCACATTGTACTCTCTAGCCTCTAGTCCATGGCACCATGGCTACATGATCTCCCTGGGCAGATCATGTGAATTAATGTTTTTGTGAATTAAAATATGGACCTTTGACTGGACAACATGTGTTAATTTACAGGGCCCCACCAATGCTTCTGAAGATGTCCCACAAAATGAAAACTCTTGGTTAGGATAATCTGGATGCTTTTTTCTTGTACTCTCTTGTGCCATATGGGAGCTCTTCCTCTGAGTTCTGAGTGGCTGCCTCCTGGGTGCTATGTAGTTTGGTTCCAGCTTGGAGCAGGGGAGTTTCCTGGAAGGAGTATCTAAGGGGACAGTATCAGTCCACAGCGCTCTCTCCTAGGCTTTGGGGTCTTCTATGGTGTCGGAAGAAGGAGGTTGAGGCTGTGGAGGGGAGGACAGACTTGTCACTGTGGTGCGCCAGATCCTCTCTTCCACTCTAACATCTCAGTGATGACAGAAAACCACCGAGGTAGGCTGTAGGCAGTACTGTGCTTCACCCACTGGGCTGATCTGTCCATGGTTTCCAATTACAACAATCCACATGAGACAGAGGGTTTAGGGAGGGCAATCCAGTTGTCCTGATTTATACAGATTGTAAGATGGAGTCAGGCTCAATTGTGAGAGCAAAGCTGGGCTGTGGAACAAACCTGCAAACTGTACAGCACATATCCTATGGGAATGTCTTTGGTTCTAGTTCTTCCTGGAAGTGTCCTTGATGATGCAGCAGTGTCTCATGGTCACTTAACACTCAGTTCATAAGGCTGAAATGAACTTTCCATTATGCTGTGATTTCATGATGACCATGGAGAGAGACAATAATGAGAAGGCTAGGACTATAGAGACTCACCTCCTTCAGTCCGTTCTTATAAAGGAAGGTCTATTGGAAGGGACTGTGGCTTCTTGGGGATGACTATGGTATTTTACCTTATTCAGAAGCCACAGCACGCTAGATCTTGTCTGAACATAACTTCATGAAAACATCACAGCAGTCCTACAGTGCGATCCCCAATTTCAGGTGAATCTTAAGGAGGTCAACATAGATCCTTGCATCATACCCCCATGCACACATAGGTCTGATGGCTCCAGAGTCTGTTCAGTTCAATCCTGTTCTGACTTAGTGATTTTACTTAGAATGCTTTTGTTTGGTGTTTTTGTTTGTTTGTTTGTTTTTGAGCCAAATTCTCACTGTGTAGCTCAGGGACTTGTAGCTGAGATCATAGATGTGTGCTGCCCCTTAGCAGCAAATATTTCATGCGCACCTGTACTCTAAATTGTCACCTACGCCCGTATAGGAGACGAACTAGAACTAGTCTGGACGAGGGCCTGCAGATTGAAAAGACACTCGGGTCATTTGGAAGCCAAATGCCAAAGCTGTTTATTTCCAGAGCTCTTATATAGTCATTTACACAAGGTTAAGCAAAACAACAGGAAGCCAGCTTGGTCTCATGATTCTTAGCCCACCTGAGCAAATCATCCTGAGCAAAACATCCTGCAGGGGCCAGGAAATTGGTAAACAGTTCTCATCCCACAAGGACAGGGTTAGCCAACTCTCAGCAAGCCCAAGCCTTTCACCCCACTTGTCACTCTTTTCTTTTTTATAAAGTAGCCTCTGTCTTAGGAATCGATCTCTGTCACCAGTGTCCTTACCCATCTCTGGATATCACTGCAGCCTTCGGCAGCGACTCCTGTCTTAGGTTGGTACCCTGGCTGAGAAAGTTGCCCATCATGGAGGTCTACTTGTTTAGCATAGACAGCCATACTTGAGTGGTCTCTGTCCGTTGGGATAAGAGAACCTGTCTCAAGACTGTATGAGAGCGACCCTGCTGTTTAAAGAGTTTACATAAACACAGGAGAGCAAGGCAGGCTGCGAGCAATCCTAAAATTCCTAGGGCTCCCAATCCAGCCCATTCTTTGATGAAGCTTCCCAAGTGGTGAAATGTGTCCAAGAGACCAGTACCATCTATTGGAGGAACCCTAGTTTCATTTACCAGTAATATTTGGTGTAGCAAAGAATTAGTAAAATTAACAAAGGTAGCATTCCAGGGTCCCAGTAAATACTTATTCACCTGATGAACCATAAAAGAGGCATTCTTAACATGAGTAGGTAGCATACATAGGAGAACAAGACCCATGACTAATGGCAAATAATTATCATGAGTATTCCATAACCAAGATGAGAGTTCATGTCTTGTTGGGTCAGCAGAGCATTGGCCACTTGGGAGGCCAAGAGGTCCACAGTTTTGGCCATCTGGACAGAGCTTGAAATTGCAATGCCAGCTCCCACAGCAGCACCCACGGCGAGGGCTATTGCTGTGACAACTGCTGCGGTGATTCCAAAGTCTCTCTTTTCTCTGACAAGTGTTAAGGGGAGATTCTCTCAATTGCTCTGCACAGGCATCATGAGTGGTTGCATCACTCGGACAATCACAGCTCCTTCGTCTCTAGCGGCGTTCCAGCAATTAGTCAACCTGCACTCAATCTCAGAACAGTTAAGCCTCTCATTATCAACAGTATTATTTCTATTATTAAGCACAACAAAGAAAAAGGGGGGACTTAAGCAAGGAAGAGACACAAGAATAAAATTTTTATCTTTGAGGATTTTTAAGGTAATTTCAAACTGATCACTCTGGTTCCAGGAGCCTGTGCCATTAAAGGCCATGCCCTGTTGTAACATTATAGGTGAGAGATCCATGCAAGCATAGGGTCCATACAAATAGAACCCAGCAAATATGAAAAGTAAGGTTATAGGAGGTCACTGTTCCCCAGCAACCAGGTACAGGAGGAGAGGGAGGTGTCTGTATCAAGCTCCAATGATTGAGAGTTGTCACTGGATGGGGAATCATCAACAGGGCGCACACAGCACTCAGGAACCCAAATTGGTGCCACAGCATCTCTAGGAAAAACACAAACTGCCCCTCTACTTTTATCAACACTGGATCAGGACCTTTCCAGGTACCGGTGTTCAAATCTTTCCACTTCACCTGGATCGAAGGTGCAGCCGTGCGCTGCCAATGTCTGTCAGTGGCTGTTCTACTTCTTTATCCACAATTAAAAAATTTAAAATATATAAAATATAAGATAATTTAGCCTGAGGGGAGAGGAGGAAGGTCTTTCCTTTTATTTTTTCTAAATAAGATTTCAATGTCTGATTATACCTCTCCACGATAGCTTGACCCTGTGGATTATAAGGGATGCCCGTTTTGTGGGAAATAGAAAAGTATTTACAAAAAGATTGAAAAGCCCTGCTTATATAGGCAGGGCCATTATCAGTCTTAATAGTGGCGGGAACTCCAGCATAGGCAAATGCTGTCAGACAATGATGACGAACATCCTTATCTCGTTCCCCTGTATGTGCAGAGGCAAAAAGCAAACCACTATAGGTATCAACAGAAACATGTACAAAGGAAACCTTTCCAAAGGACGGTATATGAGTAACATCCATTTGCCATAAATCATTAGGACGAAGTCCATGAGGATTGACGCCAAAGATGGTTGATGAATAAAAGGTGCACATTCTGGACACTGAGTAGTAATTTTTAAAGCAGTGTCCCTAGGGCAGCCAGTTAAATATTTTAAACTCTGTGCATTAATATGAAATTTATCATGTAATTGAATTGCATGTTTGCTGGGCGTGAGGGCAGCCCAAATGTCTCTAGTAAGTGAATCTGCAACAATATTGCCAGCAGCAATAGGTCCGGGCAGATTAGAGTACCCTCGGACATGCCCTACAAAAAGAGGTTTAGTCCTTTGCCAAATTAGACCTTGAAGTAATTTTAAACTTTTAAGCAAAGGCGTGGAGGGACTAATACAGGAAGCAGTTTCCAATGGCAATATAATATTGCAAACATAAACACTATCAGTATAAATATTCATGGCAGAATCTGGAAAATTTTGTAAAGCCATAATTACAGCTGTAAGCTCTGCCTGCTGGGCTGAGGTGGTAGTTCCCTGAAATTTAAAAACTTGATCCTGGCACACCACCACAGAGCGGCCATTAGAGGATCCATCAGTAAACACATACAAAGCATCATCCAAAGGAGTGAAGACTACTATTTTCAGGAAACACACAGGATGTTCCGTAAAAAATTGCACCAGTTTATGCGGGGGATAATGATTATCTATTTTTGCAGGTGTAGCAAACATAAAGGATGCCCAAGAATCAGTATGTAAACACAAATATTTAATTTGGTCCATACTATAAGGTACAACAATAACAGAAGGCAACATGCCAAAGGTTTGAATGCTCACCCAGTCCGCCTTCTGTAACAATTGTATAATCATATCATAATAAGCTTCGGCAATCCTTTTAGAGGATGCAGAGAAATAGACCCACATTATTGGCCCAGTTTGCCAAAAAACTGCAGTAGGTGTATGCTGAGAGGGAAAAACCAACAACATCAAGGGCTTATTATAATCAATATAAGTAAGCATAGCACAAGAGAGGGCATCTTGGAATTTTTCTAAGGCCAGTTTGGCCTCTCTGGTCAACACTCTTGGAGAAGTGGGGGAAGGATCACCCTGGAGCATATCAAAAAGGGGCCTCAGTTCTCCAGATGGAATTGGCACAGCCGATCTTACCCAGTTAATATTTCCCAAAAGCCTTTGAAAATCATTTAAGGTCTTAAGATGATCTAGCTTCAGCTGCAACTTCTGTGGCTTTATCCCTTGTCAAGACAGCATATGTCCCAAATATAAATAAGATATTCCTTTTGCACTTTCTCAGGAGCAACTTCTAATCCATGCTTCCTCAAATCCTGTACCATTATCTCCAAAGCTTGATCAATCACATCACGAGAAGGACCAGCCAACAGAATGTCATCCATATAATGAATTATATAAAGATCTGGATATGCCTGTCTAGCAGGAGCCAATGCCAGAGAAACAAATTGTTGGCACATAGTGGGGCTATTAACCATTCCCTGAGGCAAACGAACCCATTGAAATCTCATAGCAGGTTCCTTAAAATTGGTGGAGGGCAAACTGAAGGCAAACCTTTCACAATCTTTAGGGTGCAAGGGAATAGTAAAGAAGCAATCCTTCAAATCAATAAACTATTAAATGCCAATTCTGAGGAATAGCCACAGGGTTAGGAAGGCCAGGCTGTAGAGCCCCCATGACTTGCATGGTCTCATTGATAGCTCGCAAGTCCTGTAATAATCTCCATTTTCCAGACTTCTTTTTTATGACAAAGATGGGCATGTTCCACGGGGACATGGAGGGGACAATATGTCCTGCTGCTAATTGCTCAGATACTAATTGATGAGCAGCCTGCAGTTTCTCAGAAGTAAGGGGCCACTGATCAATCCATACAGGAGTATTGGTCTTCCACTGTATGGGAATCGGGGATGGCTGCTGCAAATCAGTGACCCCTAGGAAAAATTTCCTAAGCCTGTGCGATCATTTCCCAATCGAGTAATGGCTTGCTGCTGACTAATTGGAGTAGGGTCACCTTGATTCTCTCTTCCTAGGCATGATTTTCCATCCCATCCCCATTTATGCATAATCTTCTCAGGGGTAGTAAGAACAGCCCCCATCTGCCACAATACATCTCTCCCCCATAAATTTACTGGCAAGTGCTGCACAACATAAGGTTTAAAAGTACCTTGATGTCCTTCGTCATCTTTCCAGGGGAGCACTATAGCACTTTCCATGACCATATCACCCTGTCCTATGTGTTGCAGTTGAGTGGAAGAAGGAACAAGTGGCCATTCCCTGGGCCAGTGGGCTTGGGCTATAATGGTGGTATCAGCCCCTGCATCAAACCCACAAACTTTTTGTCTTTAATTATAAGAGTGAGTTCAGGTCTTCTATCCAATGTGGAAACCCAAAAGGCAGCCGTGCCAGTGCTGCCGAACCCTTGATCTCCTCTTGTTGTCTTAAGAGAGAGGTTACTAGTGGACATACAGGGAAGGATCACCAGCTGTGCTATCATCTCTCCTGCAGGAAGTGTCACGACTCCAACACTTGACCCAGCCGTTACTTTGATCTCTCCTTCATAATCTTCATCAATAACTCCAGGGACTATATTTAGACCTTTTAAGGCAACACTACTTCTGGCTAGAATAAGACCTACACTTCCTTTTGGTAAAGGCCCAAAAACTCCAGTAGGCAAGGCCTAAATCCCCATCCCAGGAGCTAAGACTGCCCTGGTGGAGGAACAGAGGTCCAGTCCTGCACTCCCTGGTGTTCCTCTGATGAGGTCTGCAACATGAAGGGGTTGTTCTGAGGTACAAACTGAATTTGTCTGCCTTGAGTAAGTGCCCCATAAATTCCTCTGCATGGGTGCCCCCATTTCCCTGAAGAGAATGGCCATCCTGATCAAATTTAGATCGACAATCATTAGCCCAGTGATATCCTTTCCTGCATCGAGGGCACAATTCTTTTAAAATGTCCCTTTTGTCCACATCCAAAGCAGTTGCATTCTGATGGATGTCCTTTGGGTCCAGCTAAAGAAGCTGCAATAATTTTCCCCAGGACATGAGTAGAATCTATCTCTCTGCATATTTTCAAGTAATCATCCAGGCTCTTACCCTTATGGGGTCTGATGGCCTCTTGACAATATTTATTTGCATTTTCATAAGCCAACTGCTTAACAATTGGCATGGCTGTGTCCACATTACCCAATATCTTTCCAGCCAAAGTCATCAGGCGATAAACAAACTCCTGAAAAGGTTCAGATGGGCCCTGGAGAACCTTAGACATTTGCTCTCCAGCTGCAACATTAGGGAGATCATTCCAGGCCATGGTGGCCGCAGCATCGATCTGGGAGTAGACTCCAGGATCATAAAGAATCTGCTGCTGTAGATCTGCGTATTGGCTAGTCCCTGTTAACATTTGTACATTTCTTTGAGGAAACCCAACTTGCACATTAGCTCTGGCAGTGGTAGTACAATGTTCTTGGAATGAACTGCGCCAGAGGAGATAGTCCCCCCCAGAGAAGGTGGCTCTGCATGACTGCTGCCAATCAGAAGGCATCAGATTCATGGAGGACAATGATCCAAAGAGTCCAATAGTAAAAGGAGCCAAAGGTCCATAAGATGTAACAGCCTCCTTTAACTGTTTGATATCTTTAAAATTAATTGCTTGATGCTGACGAAGCTACTGACCAGGATTCTGGGGATCAGGAACCTCTACTACTGGGTAGGCATGCAGGAAGGATTTTTAAACAACACTCCTCTCCTAGGAACCTCTCATCAATAGTCAATGATGGTAAGGGAATATCAGGGTCCTCAGAAGAATATTGGGGAGGAGCACTGGGCAACAAAGGGGTGCACTTCCCTGGAACATTTTTACCTCGGGATTTCTTAGGTTTAACACCTTGTTTGACCCAGGTGTCTTCCTCAGAAGAACTATCCTCAGATTCCTCAGTTTCATCCTCTTCGGTGTCACTACCCTGAACAGACTCTTTGGCAATATTGTCCTGGGTCTCAGTAAAAGCCTTTTGGACTTCATTTAATTGTTCTTTAATAATCTCATTATCTGCCCTCAACGCGTCCCAGACCGATTTCCATAAGGACCATGAGGCACGCGAAACAGTGTGCGGACCATGTGGCTCCACATTGCGGCACCATTCACTCTGAATTCGCTGCTAATCGGTTAGATTTAAACTCCCATTGGTCACAAACCAGGGACAAAATTGATTCACATCTTCCCACAAACCCCTAAGAGCTTTTTTCTTTACCTCTCTTCCCTATTTCTTTAACAAAATTAAAACCTGACTCTCTAAAAATTCAGTTGAGTGTAGAGCACCCATGACTTTTGCAGCCCGCGAAAACTTACTTTCTGTTCGCCGATGCTGCCTGTATCATCAATTCTTTCGCTCTTACCGTGGCGCTGCTTTCGGAACGATCTGTCAGGGATTCCCTTCTTTTCCAGATCTGGGTGGGACCTCCACCTGTCACCAACGCCCACATAGGAGACGAACTAGAAATAGTCTGGACGAGGGTCTGCAGATTGAAAAGACACTCTGGTCATTGGGAAGCCAAATGCCAAAGCTGTTTATTTCCAGAGCTCTTATATAGTCATTTACACAAGGTTAAGCAAAACAACAGGAAGCCAGCTTGGTCTCATGATTCTTAGCCCACCGGAGCAAATCATCCTAAGCAAAACATGCTGCAGGGGTCAGGAAATTGGCAAACAGTTCTCATGGGAATCAACACTCTTCTTGACCACAAGGGCAGGGTTAGCCAAGTCTCAGCAAGCCAAAACCTTTCACCCCACACTAAATGAGGTCCAGCAGAATCATGGATCTGAGTGAACCCTGGACCTTGCCTTCTGTGATGACTCTGTGGTGTGTAATAGAAGATGCGCATTGAATTCGATGTGTCATTGCTGCATGCAAATTATAGTCAACACACTAGAGAAGTGGAGATACAGGCTCTCTATCTTTGTCCTCAAGATAAAATGTAAGGGAATAAGGGACAAGGGCTGGATAGGTAGAGACACATCATGGGCAGGGCCACCCTTTCTCCAACACTGCACATCTCTACCATGGTTTCTTCATCAGGTAGACTCAGCCATGGGCAAAACCTGTTGTGTAGGAACACACAGATCCTGATGTATTCACTATGGATGTGTGGGCAAATGGAAAGAATAACTTCCTAGACTATGTGTATGAACACCCTGCCTGGAAAAGCAAGGGTGTGGGTGGTGAGACTGGAGAGAGCTGGAGGTCAGATTAACATGATTTTACTGTCACGAGAAAAATTGGCATTCCAAATTATAGACAAGAGTTAAAACTTTGTGGGGAATTGGGATTATTTCTGCCAACACATTTTCTTCAGGTTTGAAAGATGGAGCTCTCTCCCTATGCCCCACCTCTGCCCAGTGTCACCTCCAGCCCTCTCAGCCAGGCTGCCTCCTTGGTCACTGCTTTGCTCCTCATCTCTGGTATTGGCTACATCCTCATTGTTTCTCAGCCAACCAGATCCAACTTGTCCCTGTTTTACATTGCTTACGTCTTTTGAAAAGACTCCTCCAACTCCCAACCCTTGTGAGTGTGACCTCATTAAGAAATTCAGTCTTTGCAGGTGTGAGCAAGTTGCAATGCATAGACAAGGCGGGGGAGGTACTGAAGGAGCAACACTGAGGGTAACACCAGAAGCTCAGAGAAAAGCTGGGGACAGATTTTCCTCCAGAACCTTCCAAGAGAACATGACCCTGACACTGGCCTCTCTCCACCTCAAACTGCCAAAAAAAAAAAAAAAAAGATGTTGCTTTTAGCCACTCCGCAGTGGTGATCGGTTAAAGCATCCATGGAGATGAATGTAGTCTCTTCTCCCTCCATGTTTACCCCCCACTCCCACACCCCAGCCTCCAAGGAACTTTCACAATGACCTTTCAAAGCACATATTTGTTTCTGTTCCTCTTCTCCCTGGCTGTTGTTTTCCTTAGGAGGAAACCCAAGACCTCTGTGTCCCTGACCCTGTAGCATGCATGCACCACATGCCTGGAGAGTTCTGGGTGCTGTCCGTGTGACTAGATGTGAACTCTTCACTTGCTGCTTTCTCTCCTCCACATCCTTATCTTGTGGCTAGAGTGGCCTGATCACCCCGCTGTGGCCCTTCACACTCTCCCTAGCCTCTGCAGAGGCAACAAAACTGCAGCTTCTTACCCGAATCTGGTCAGGAAGGCAGATTCTCTCGAACCAGCACCAACTTGGTTGAAGCCCATGTTCACAGAGACTGTCACTGTGTCTGAACATAGGAAGTGAAGAACATGTGCTTGTTACAGGAATTAAAAAGAAAATACAGAAATGAACAACTCAGATTTGGGGGCAGCCACTGTCTCCATGCCTGTCACCAAGTAGAGGGCAGAAGACCATGAGGTAAGTGGCCAGCAGAGCAGGAGAGATGCCAGCTGTGAGGCTCTGGAAGAATGCCTAAGCCTTACTGAGATTCACCAATAAGGCAATAAAAGTATTAAGTACGTCACAGATTCAGTGAGAAGAACAAGGGGGTGTGGATGGACAGGGAGGATGATGATGCTCATTAGGTGCGGGGTTAGAGTACCACGTGCCTGAAGTCTCCTAGACACTGAACAGAAATGGGCCCTCACTTTTCCCTTCACCAGAGCGTTCACACAAATGACCTCGGCAGTGGAAGCCATCCTAATTACTTGTGCAGAACAATAGCCAAGGTAGAGCAGAGGGCCATTTAAACACGAGAGAAGCAATTAATCACAGCTCTCTGGAATATTGATTCTAGTCCTGAACTCGGCTTCTTTATAAGCAGGAAATGAAATGCAGTAATTATGGCAGTCACTTGAGACTCTGAGTCCTGGCTTCTATCCCCCAGTTCTCCATCACTGCATTGTGGCTCTGTCAACGTGACGCCTGAACATCTGGCTAAAGAGCAAAAATGCCATCTATTTTCTGCCTATGATTCACCGTGCACACACCTCTTCTCTTCTCGTGGTGGTAAGATACACATAACTTTTACTACTTGCTTTTAAGTATCTATTTCAAGAGTGTTCAGGATATTCCCATTTTTTTTATTGCCATCACCACTCTCCAGTAATATTTCTTAATTCCCAATATCAGTTGAATGATAACATAACCATTTCCCCTCCCCAACCTCTGCAGCTCACTGGTATACATTTAATTACTCTTGGTACTGTATATAAGTGATGTCCTGATGCTTTCAAACTCAATCCATGCCGCAGTATATGCTGCTAATTCTTCCCTTTTTAAGGCTGAGTAATATTCCTGCTTATTATTAATATTTTTTATTGTGGTGTCAGGGACAGAACCCAGGTGCTGAGCATACTGAGCTCTACCCTCAGGCTCCATTCTCTTGTTCTAACTCATATTTATCTCTTGTTGATGGATATTTGGTTGGTTACACCTTTCTAGTATTATGAATAGAACTGCAGTGAACAGTGTCGTGTCAGTATTTGACCAAGTCCTTGAGTTCTTTGTGATGTGTCTGGATGTGGAACTGCAAGATGGTATGACAACTCTATGTCATATTATTTTTAAGGAATGACCATGGTTGGACATTTGTAGAACACAGCATCAAAGAAAGAAAGGACAGCGACAGTAGGGTGGACCCAAAGCCCAGGGAAGGGAGTTGATCCCCTGCCTGAGGCGGGCTGGGCTTGTACCTTTTACACTCTAACACTTTCTGCTCCCTCCATGACAGCTATCCCTCCCCCTCAGGTTTCCTAAAGAAGTGGTGGTCACTCCCTTGGCTTTTCTTTGGAAATCTTTCTGTCTCTAGGTCTCTCTCATAACTAACTCATATTTTCAAACTGAATGCCCAGTGGTTTCCTGCCTAGTAAATTTTATCTAACCTGAATCCAACGAACTAGCAAATTATTAATATGCCTATATAAGCAGAGGGCACAGTTAGGAGCAAACTGATGTTCCCCTTAACACTGTAGTCAGCACAAGAGGGTCAGCTCATAGGATTTTACAGCTAGCAGCCTGCTTGGTCTCAGGTTATGGAAACTCCCATGAGGCTACTTTAAATGTTGATTTGAATCTAAACACCCAATTACTGGTACCTGCCTGGAGATGTGGCTCCAGAGGCTGGTTGTGTGGCTGCCTGGAGCCGGGGGCTGCTGTCAGTGATGAATGGAGCAGCTCCCTGCCCTGTGAAATAGGAGCCAGTAACCTCCCACAAAAGTACCCTGTGGGAGGAATGTTCATTCCTGAGCTTATTGGCCTGTGTTTGTACTAGGCACAGTTTGTTATTTCTGATGTGATAGCGGAGGCAGGAAGACCAAGTGCATCCCTCAGTGACACAGCCTGGCTCCAGACTTCCACTGTCATTCCTTCTCATCAAGAATGGGGCATTTGTGAACTTCCACCCCATCACAGTCTGAGATCTTATTTCTGTTGGAGATAATTCTGTGTGCTTTTCATACTCTGTGTGACTGGCGTGAACAGCTGAGTTGGTTTTCCAGATTAACCTTTAAGTAAATGCATACAGCCTTGACAGAGTGAAGGATAGGCTTGGTTATTGTTTAGTAAAACAAAAAATGATGTCTCACCCCTCCAGTGAGGCAGAGTCAGGTTTGCTTATAAAATACTTAGGTTTCTTAGGTGTGATGCAAACTCACTTTGCATGGTTTCTATGCTAATGCTATTTCTCCTCCTTACCCACATCCCGTGTGTGTGTGTGTGTGTGTGTGTGTGTGTGTGTGTGTGTGTGTGTACATGAGTTAGGTACGAGTCCTCAGTGAAGTGGAAACTTAAGGGTTCTCTGGAAAGTCTGTTGGATGGTGTTTTGCTGGGGCAAACACGGGAAGGAGTGTTTTCCTGAAGTGGGCACAGGTGTGAAAGACTAAGGCAGACTCACGAGGGACTGTTTAGCTGAAGCAGACACAGGAGAGAGGATGTTCTGCTAAAGCAAGCATGTAAAAGGACATTTGATGGATTCTTTGCTAACAACAAGCATGTATTGGTCCACCTTACATTTCATAGTTGAGCTGCATTTGTTGAGACTCCATAGAAAGAAACACACCAAAAATACTTCTGGTGGTGAGTTGCAGTTTCTTGCAACTTCTGAGGACTCAGGATGATTGGCAGTGATGTCAGCTGAGACCACTGCACATGCTGAGGCAAGATATGTGCTGAGGCATGACCCCTGGAGGACACGTGGTATTTGGAGAGAGTATAAATAAGACTCAATGAACAGTGAGAGGCTGAGGTAGGCTTGCTTATAGAGCTAGCTGTGCAATGCTTGCAGGTCTTGGGTCTTCGCTGATCTTCACTTCACTGATACAGGCACAGCTGAGAGAACTTCTGGTATTCCTCCTGGTCCCTCCTGCTGGCTCTAGCTCAGGCTGAGGCCAGGCTGTCTCTACTAGGTAATGCTACCATTGCTGAATCTTGTTTGCTGTTCCGACTCTACCATACTGGACTGCTGGTGTATCCATGAAGTGTTTGCTCCTTATCAGAGGTGAGTCTTCAGTCATATCTTGTCTAAATTTGGCCTTGTTGGAAATGGCCTCTTAGCTCATGTAATTCAAGCATGTGAATAATCTCCGTTAGGTGGTGTGATTTCCTTAACATGCCTGTCACCCTCAGACACACTGTGGGTTTTCCTAGTTTCTCTGTCTGTTGCTACCATATTAGAAACTTTATTCTGTTTGCTCCTTGGTTGTTGTTATTCACTTCGCAAACGTTAAATAATTGCTTGGTAACTGAAGAATGAATACATGACCTAAGAAGACTTCTGAGAGATGCTTCATCTTGGTGACAGTTGCTGGCATTAGTTCAGGCAGAGAACGCCTGATGGTTGTCAGCTAGAGATCTGAGCAACGCTCCTGGTCTCTGCAGTCCAGGCCAGAAGCCCCCAGCTGCATGTGAAGTGTGGTGTGAACTAATTTTAATGCTGAATCTGGAATATCACCAGTAGGCTCACGATCTGAACATCTGGTCCCCAGCTACTGCTGATATTTTGAAGGCTATGGAGCCTTTAGGAGAAAGGGTCTATCCTTTCAATGTTACCCCTGACCCTGTTCCTGGTCCAGCTCCCTGCCTTCTGTTCTACCAGCATAGAGGAGGATCCATCACAAAATTCTGCTGCTAGGGACTCTACAATGCCTTCCCAATGCCACGATGAGGTGAAATCCCTCTGAAACCCTGAACCAAGACCTCTTCCTCCTGTACTTTATCTTTCTCGAGTGTTTTGTCATGTTAATGCTCTAAGAGAGCACTGAGAGCCACAGTGGACAGTCATCTTTCTGATAGGGTAGCAGCCAAGACTTCCAGGGCTTCTATATATCCACAAGAGCTAGAGCAGGGCTTCTCCTAAATATCTCTACTTTAAATGATTTATACTTAAGAGATTTTATATGACCCTGTGGATTAAAAATTCAGATACTCCTGAGGAGGCCACTTTCTATAGCCAGGCAAGACCCCCAGTAGAGGAATAGGGATACCAACCTACCCACAAAACTTTCCACACAAAATTTATCCTGTTGAAAAAAAAATACAGGGACAAAGATGCAGTAGAGACTGAAAGAATGGCCAATCAATAACTGGCCAAACTTGAAATCCATCCCATGAGCAAGCATCAATCCCTGACACTATTAATGATACGTTGTTATGCTTGCAGACAGGAGCCTAGCATGACTGTTCTTTGAGAGGCTCCACCAAGCAGCTGACTGAAACAGATGCAGAGACCCATAGTTAAACACTGACTGCAGGTTGGGTACTCTTATGGAAGAGATGGGGAAAGGATTGAAGGCCCTGAAGGGGATAGAAACTCCATAGGAAAACCAACAAAATCAACTAACCTGGACCCCGGGAGCTCTCAGAGACTGAGCCACCAACCAAAGAGCATACACGGGCTGGACTGAGGAGCCCAACACATATGTAGCAGACATGGAGCTCAATCTCCATGTGGGTCCCCCAAGAACTGGAGCTGAGGCTGTTGGGGATTGGTTCTCATGTTTTGTCTTAATTTGGCTCCCCAAATCACACAGGAATCTGAATGTCCAGATGCTGAAGGTCCCTGTCCTCAATTGATTTTTAATTAATCAATAAAGCCAACAACCAATGGCTGGGCAGGGTGAAAGAGCTGGGACTTTTAGGATTTCCAGGCAAGGAACTCAGAGGAGAGAAGGAGCAGAACGGCTATGACTCAGAAGCAAAGAGATCAGATGTAAGAGCTGCACGAGAGATATTCCTGCAGTGTAGGTGCAAAGGGAAAGCGGCCCGTGGGAGGGCTGCCCAGGAGGAAACAGGGCAGCAAAGATAAAATATAGATTTGTAAAGTGTTAACTCAGGAATACCGGAGGGCAGTGTGTGCTAGCTGCCGGGAGGTTTGGAAGCACCCAGCCATTGCGTTAGTAAGGCATATTAAAAATATCAGTGTTCATGTGTTTTTTATTTATGAATCTAGAGCTCTTAGGTGGGTGCAGAGCATGATCCTCAGGGAGCTAAATGCAGATTAACAATTCGCTGCTACAGGAGGCTGTCTCTAAGCTGTTGCCTGACTGGAATCTTTTCCCCAACTTGTCTGGCCTCAGTGGGAGAGGATATACATCATCCTGTAGAAGCTTGATGTGACCAATACCTAGGAGGGCTCTATCTTCTCAGAGGAAGGGGAAGGGGGAGAAACTTGGTGAAGGGACAGCATTTGGGATGCAAATAAATACTTTAATTAATTAAAAAATTTAAAAATTCAGGTTCTCAGGTTTAGAGACAAGTGCCCACCCACTGAGCCATTTCATGCCCTCCCCCATGATCAACTTGACAATCAAGATCAGTCATGGCAAGGTGCTTCCTTATCTTGTATTAATTTATTTGAAAGGAGTAATAATTTCAGTATTTATTGGGAGACATATGCTGTCCAAGGCTTGAGTGAGAGGAAGAGAGTGAATCAGGAGGGTGAAAGAGTCATGTGTAAAACCCTGTGTGTCTCTGGAGTTTCTCCAGCACCCATCTGGTATGTGACTAAACACCACAGGGTATGTAGTAAACAGGGCACTTCCAGACTTGACCCCTAAATGCCCAGAGGTTGCAGGGATTCAGAGAAAAGCCACCATCTCTAGGCTACCCAAGGCTTATCTAGAAAAGCCAGGAAGTTATTCTTTTCAGATGAATGTATATTTCACTCTGCTTGGCTCACCACAACTTTACCTGGCTTAGTCAGATGCACAGCCTGTTCTGTGACAATATCAGCTCCCAAAGTCAGGACTCAGGGACTAAGGCTGAATGTTCTACAAACCTATTACCAATGTTTGCCCAGAAATACATGCTGCTAATTGACTGGGTTAGGGCATTTGAACAGAATCTATATGGGTTTGAGTGGTGCAGACTTTTTATTTCCTTTTTATCATGAAGACAAGAATGTGGAGAATCAATTAATCTGATAAATTAATCTATTTTCATTTCATTAGGGAAAAATACTGTCTGTGGTTGGTCCTCAGAGTAGCTTAGCAAGCAAGAGGATGAGGTAGTAGCCACCCCTTAGTGCTCCCAGGAAGATGAGTTTGGGGGTCCTCTGTGTTCTTTCCAGGGGCAAAGGAAGCATCTGTGTGGGAACCTGTGGAAGCTTTGGAGGGAGACAGTCATAGTAGTGTAATATGCAGCTTAAGATATGTCTGTATTTGAGGACCACATTTGGCCATTGGTGCATTTTTTTCCCACTGCTGCTTTCCATGGAGATTCAGAAGAAACCATCCTTTTCCCAAGTTAGGAAAAGGGGAGGTGTGGTTTTTAGGGGTACTTCTCCAGGTTTCTTGTTTTGTTTTTCAAAATCAGAACATCTTTCAAAGCTGGACACAGCTTTTGGAGTCTGGAGATAACACTGCATCAGTGGGAAGCCCTCTGGTAGGTCTCCCGCCGCCCTCTGGATCCCTAGCTTAAAGGCTAAAGGTCAGTGCTCATTCATTGTCACTGCTGTACTCTTCCTAAGTGGAGAAATATTTCTGTATGTATATTTCTATTTAAAGTGTCAATTTCCAAGCAAAGGCTAGGCTCTCTTCTTGGTAGAGAGAGGCGTCCCTAGAGTTTTGGGGCATGCTATAGTTGGGCCCAGTTTTCTTCTTGTGCTGCTGGTCCCCAGTATAGGTGATAGTGGGCCACAGCTTTGGGAGGACAAAGGCTTTAATGGATACTTTCAGACCATTGAGTATATTGCTCATGAGTGGCACTCAGACCTTTCGCAAAGTTGCTGAGTGACTAAAAGAAATGGGGATACAATCTTAACTGAAGGGAGATCTGGGGGTGCTCAGTGCCTCCTGAGAGGAGGCTGAACCTCCTGAGAAGCTGCTGAGTATAGCCCTTCCATCTGTGACTTGGGTCCAGGCTTTTCTGAGCTTCAGTTTTCCTTTCATTATCTCTTTACCTGTCTCCCATCTTACTATTCTGAGAATCCATGCACGAGGACTTTGCAAACTGCTCAGTCAGAGTTATTCCTAAAAAATCAAGAGCTTGATTGTGTGGTTCTTTGGAAGTCAGGGTTGAAGGAAATGACACAGCATTCAGACTTGATTGGCTTCCTTCCAGGGAGTGGAGGACCAGATATGGACCTGGCCTCCCCTGAGATGTCCCAGGGGGCATCCTGAATGAGGGATACCCAAAATACTTCCCAAAGAGGATATTTTCCCACCCTCAGCTCATGGGATGGCAATCAGGGAAAGCAAGCAGTTTGAAGGCACTTCTATTAGACTGAAAACCATTACTACACATTTCTGACCCTCTGTAGTAGTGGTACATCCCTCTTCTAATAGATTTCTTTAAATGACGTCTCTGTTCTGCTGCCCTAGTTTACCTGATGAGTGTTAGATGTTGTGGGCAGACTCCCTAAGTCTTCCTTCCTGAGTTCTGGCACCCCAGGCCATACCAATGGGCCCCTGTGGGTCCTGTGTTGGTTCAGTGGAACAGACATTCTCCCCACAAAGGGAGAAGTGAATATCTCTTCTCTGCATCTTTAACTCATCATCATCAGTTGCTTTGCTCTGATGTTTCCATCCTGAGGTAGATACAGACCACCAGGATGGGATGGGGGTAGGCATCCCTCTCCCCAGCCTTTATTTCTGCCCTCTTCCTCCTCTCCAGCCTCAGGCACCTGGCTGAGAGCTTTGCCTGGTCTTGCTTTCCTCCTTCCCCATTATAGGGTCCCACCATTTCCTATTGGAAACTAACGTCCCATTTATCATCTGTGACATTTATAGTGGGGAGATTGGGGTTGTTGAGATTCTTGGGCTAGGAAGTGGGGCTTCCTGGCTCTGGCAGCAGAGTTCTAAGTAAATCAATACCCAGAAGGTATCTAAGGATCAATAAAGCAGTAGTCATCACTGCTAGTCTGTGTGGAGACACAGCATACCTGAGGCAGGTGAGCTGCTTGTTTAAAGGCACATTCCTCTCAGCGATTTAGGGCAGATCTTACTCAGAAGTGCTGATGAAGAACCCTGTGGCTCCCAGGGACAATAACAAGTTGCTCAGGCCATGCCAACCCTGGCTCCCTAGTCCAACTGTCTTAGCCCATCCTCCCTTCCTCTGTTCTTTATAAAGAACAACTTTGTCAATCTGTAGTTCACAAACCAAGCCATTTACCTATTTCAAGCCTACAATTTAATACTTTCTGGAATCTTCACAGTACGTGACATCATCACTATCATCCATCTCAGGGCACTTACATTGATCTCTTGAAAAAAACCCATTAGCAATCACTCTCCCCTGTGCCCTGAGCCCATTTCTAGATGGTTACTTTTTGACTCTGTAGATTTGTCTGTTTGAAATGGTTCATATAAATGGAATCATATTCCACATAATCAACATTTGTGGCTTATTTTTGTGACTTAGCATAATGTTGTCAAGGTCTTAGTAGGCATGAAGGGAATTGTGGCCATATAGCTCTAACCGTTGGGGTATTCAACCTTTGGTCCACTGGGCTAAAGGGCACATGGTCCAAAGGTGCTGAATGCGCATGCTTTACAGGAATGTGACTGAGTAGTACTCAACTGCTAAATGTGACATGGAAGAATCAGGCAATGATTTGGAGAAGGAATATATTCTAAGGAGAAAGACTAGTTACAAATGTACTGTGCTCAGAACAATGTTGATATTTGTAAGAATCCTTATCTATATATGACGATTCAGACTCTAGAAGAATATAATGATAATGTTGATAAACACACAAATCCATCCTCTTTCCCTTGCAAATATCTCTGAGTGGTAGGAGCATGGTTGTCTCCAAGATTGTTGTGCATTTCATTCATCTCAATCTGGCCTAATAAAGATGCAAGGGCCCACATCCAGGCTAATGGGAAATCATGGCTTCCATATTGAAGTTTTCTATGGAGAGGTTCAGCTGTAGTCCTCTAGTCCCACCATGCCCCTTGTTCCCTACAAGCTTCATGCAAGGCATTTTCCCTTCTTAATGTCACCCGATTCCTCCCTGCACCTCTAGGCTGTTCTACATGTGTTCATGTTGTCATCTGTCTAAAAAAATGCGGTTTTGCATCTGTCTCATTCCTTAGACTGCAGACTCCCCACCACTGGGCCTCCACCCTCCACAATGCTGTGGGGAGGAGTAATTGGAAAGATAGGATCAGCCTGGCTTTGCAGAGGTGCAAAGCGTGCCACGCCCAGCAGCAACTGACCTCACAGCAGCTTGGGGGGAGTGTACAATGGCAGCTGCCTGGATGGGGGTGGTGTCCCCAGGGAGCATTTGCCCTCTCCTCGCCTTGTCTGGGATGCCAGCGAGTTGCCCAAGCAGGGAGAAGACAAGATCCTTTGGCAGGCTTCCTGGCTTTGTTTATGAAAGGGAAAGTCATCTTTATTACATTTCATTTAGAGGGGAGTTATAAGAGCTTCATCTGGTGCTCACTTCAGAGCAGCTGTTCAGCATTACCCAGGAGAAAGACAAGTGACTGGAGCCTCTGCTTCATGCCAGAGAATCTGAACAAATAGACTCAAGGGCGTCTCTCATGACAAGCAGAGTTCCTGAAGCTAGGAGGGTCCTTCCAAATCCTCCAACATAAAGGCACAACATCCCAAATATAAATGCATACATACACACACATATAGATATCTATGTATATACATACATACATATACATACACATATATACACATATACACATATACATACACACAGACACACACACACACACACACACACACACACATGTTTTACACTGGGACTCCATTTAGTCAATAGCTCTTTGTTGGTTCTGATTCTGAACCTGGTCCAGGAGTGAGCTCAGAGGTAAGACTGACAGGACCTGCCAGGTTGCTATGGATTTTCCACTCCAAGAGAGGGCTCAGAGCTGAAGTTTAGTTGCCAAAGCCAGATCCAGGTCCTGGATAACTTAAGCAGCAGAAGAATGTCCTGGACTCACAGGGGCATACCCAGAGTTCATGGGGAGGTGGGTAGGCAAGGCTGGAGAAATGACTGGAACCAGGTGAGATTGGGCAATGGGAAAACAGCCCAGATAAGCAATCCCAGGGATGGCTTTCTGGATGTGATTGTTGCACCTTTCTTTGGCTGCCTTGGGTATTTTCTCAGTTCTAAGTGTATGCGCCTCTTTCCAGTTTCAACACACTGAATTCAAGTAATTGGCCAAACCCAGGTCACCTGCTTGCTCTCCAGCTGGACCTCAAACAGAGCTAGTTGGTTCCCAAGAAAGAGGACAAGGCCAGACAGAGTTTCTCCTTTACTCCCCCACGGAAGGTGGGTGTGATCCCCAGTGTGTAGAGCTTCTCACAGCAGGCAAGCAGTTGCCTCTGCCACAGACAGCAGCTGGGTACCCTCTAATCCCACCTGGGTTGCCACTGTCAGAGTCACAGGCTGAGGGCTTTGTGCACAAGACTCCCCTGATCCCGTTCCCACCTCCGGATATTTTCCTACCTTGTGACCTGCTGGCAGGATTCCCATGACATTACCATTGGCTCACAGAATTCAGGGTAACGTGTTTACTAATTAATTTGGAAGGATGATTTATGATATATTGTTCTATGACATTATTCCTTGAGAGATGCAAAGAAATGACAACTCATCCCATATAGGAAAGCACTAAGAAGTCAAAGTAAAAATACCACCAGAGCCTGGCTTGGTCAGCCATGAGTTTCCTGTGGTTACTAAGGGGAGAATGAGCAAGGAGTTACTTATGGTAGACGACTCAACAGTGGCTGCACCCTGAACGCCCATTATGGGCTACAGCTGGGCCCTTGGAGCATAACTTAAAGTCATCTCGATGAGTCAAAGAGTCCTTCCCAAGCAAGTCAGTGGGCCAACGTCTCCCCTTCGGCTATTGTTTACTCCTCTATAACCTTGTGACCTTTATATCTTTCAACTTTCCCAGACTTACGAAGTTCATTTACTTCTTGAGTCTCATGAGCCTCCCTATTGGATGGGGTATTTCAACTGGGGAAATTGCTATGGAAGTCTCCCTTCCTCTTGGAGAGGTGACACAGATGTCTATCTGGGGCTCAGCATTGGACTCCTATGCCCAGCAACTACCATATATTGCCAGAGGCTTCACCAATGGTTGTAAATCTCTGTGGCACACCATCCATTACAAAAAGACGTTTCCTTCCCTGACCCATCACTGTCAACAACGGTAATCTCTAGTCACAAGCGCAAGTGTTTGAAGGCAGTTTGAGGCACTTTGTATCATACCCAATAGCGGTAGCCTCCTCACTGAGACCAATGACCTCCCTAGATGCAGGTGTTTGTCATGTTTTCCAGTGTTAGGCAGGAGTTCTAATCCTCAGACATTCTCCTGAGCTGTTTCATTTTCTTCACACCATGACATTGCAATGGGCCTCCTGATTTCCCTCCCCCTTAAGGGATAAGAGCGTTTGGCTCATACTGCTTAGATTTGCCTGGAGCCAAAAGGAGCAGGGCCCTGGCACCCTCCAGCTTCCTCCATTCTGAGGGCTCTGGGCTAAAGCCACTGTGTCTCCTTCAGCAGCAGTTAGTTGCTCTGATGGTCCTTGGTCTGGCGGTACTACAGCTGTAGCCACTCCCATTTTCTCCCCCTCAGCCACATCTGGGCTGAGTGAATGAGTTCCAACATCAGCATATTTTCCTGCTGGAGAAAATGTGCAGAGTCTGCTCTGGGAGCATGACTTCCCGCCCTGAAAGCTCAGTCTTTTTCACTCACTGTGGGTTTTGTTTCTTTGTTTTGTTTTTAATTGTTTGTGTTTATCCTGTGACTGTTGTTCAGGCTTTAAAGTCTCCTGAAAGCTTAGTAGCACAGCATTGGTTCTCTATGATATCCTCCTTAGGAACTCCACTTCAACGCCGACCTCTCCACATCTGCCTTTGAGAGAACTGCGTAGACCCTTCACTCTGCTTTGTTCTTTTTTCCACCTCCTGAGGTTTGTCTTACTTCTCGGGTTATTCATGTGCTGGTCTAAGCCAGTCAGACTCATGCGTCTCACGGCTCTTGATTAACTTTTTCCTTAACTTTCTAGGGAACGACGTCCTATCAGGTACAGAAAACTTGGAATCTCCTTGCATGCCCAGTCTTCTCAGTAGAACTGTCCTTCCTCTATTGTCTTCCAGTTCTCAGCATTTATGGGGACCTCGGCTGGTGATAACCAAGGGTATTCAATGGCTCACAGGACACAGTTCACTATGGTCTGAGTCCCTTGGTGTATCAGGTTATTTCGCCTTTGTCTTAAGAAGGGGTAGACAGTTAGACCCATGTTTTTCTGCTCCCTCAGTATTCACTAGTCTCCTCCCCTGTGGCTCATAACCTCCCAACCTAGATGGCACCCTGCTTCTCCACTACTTATTTAAAAGGCTTTCCCAATTCGAGCAATTTAGGTACAGAGTATTCCCTGGCTCTCATAATTCCTTAAATTAAGCTCTATCTGTGTTTTAAATCATAAGCTCCCCCTTCCTCTCAATTAAAGATCAGGCCTGAGAGGTGACAGCATGCACCACAATGACCCTGTTCTTTTCTTCCTCACCCTTCAGTTTCTCTATGGGTTCCAAACTTCTCCACCTCAAGAAGAGCTTTCATGAGCTGGACTAACTTGTGCTTCCCCTTTTCTTCCCCCCATCCCAAGCTGTAGAAATAGCAAGCCAATGCCCACATCTCATGCATGCAACCTCCACAGCAGCTTTCCAGTCCTGCCACCCCTTACACACTCCTCTCAAGGACTGAAATATCTGCTGTAAACATTCATCCATTCTCAAGGATTCTCTCTACTTCTGTAGCTGGTCCCACCCAAGCATGTCTCTTTGTATCACACAGAAGACTGCCATGCAGAGATCTCCCCAACACACACTCCTTCAGAGGCTTCCATTCTGGTTACATATCTCACTGCCCACTGGGACTCACACCACACAGGAAAGGATGGTTGCATCAGAATTGCCTCCACAGGGGTCCACCCTCAGGCTCTTCAGCCCCGGTTTCGAGGTTTAGTGTTCATAGCCAAGGCCATGCAAGCATTTCCCCAGATATTACCCTTGTCTCTGCTCTGTCCCTGTTGGGGTACCAAGCATGTTGTGTGTCATAGAGAATGGATAACAGAATAAAGTACCCACAACGTACCAAAGTTCAATTTGGCTGGCCAATGAGTTTGTCTGGGTTACTTACAGGAGTGGGGACAACCCAGAGGCAGATCTGTCATTGAAAGCCACCCTAGCATGGATGTGGATAGCAGCTAATGAGAGCTGGAACCCTGAAACTCTCTACATGGCTTGCAGAGTTCTACAGGTCAAAGATCACCCCAACCCAAGGCAGTTCAGTTGGTCAGTCTCCCCTACCCCACCAGTTGATTTTTGCTTCTGGACCCTTCAAGAGGGGCCTTGTGAATACTCTACACTTCAACTTTCCCTGACATATGAAGTTTGCTTCTCTCCTGAGGTTCATGAGCCTCCCCCACAATGGGATATGTCTAGAAACTGCCATGCAAGAGATACTTACTCCCAGATAAAAGATAGCCATGGTGAGACCTTGAAGAGTTCAGTGCCTTGGAGCTTCTGCCTCCATAGATCTCTTTGGAGATCTTACCGTTCTGCTGGCCTCCATGAGCTCCGTTATTGACAAGCTGCTATTACCCTGCCTTTGGTTTCATAAAGCCTCATTTATAGTCATGATTGGTTAAATCATTGCCCCCCTGTTCCCTGGAGATGGAACCAATCTGCCTCGGTCTTCTGGGGACCAAGTAACATCTTGAAACTCCTTAGCCTTCTGGCCATGTTAATAAAGAACATGCATTGCATGGGTTCTAGGAAACTTAGGGGTTGTATCTCAGGAATTGTGCATGAAGACTAAATATATGTTTCACAATATTGCACTGGTCTTTTTTAGTTAAAAAGAGAAGTTGGTGGGCAGTGGGGCCCTGTTAACAGCTAGGCCTTTAATCCTGATCTTGCCCTTTAATACTGATCATCTGCCTCTAAAGCAGGGAGACCCGATATATTTTTATTTCATAGGCTAGATGTGGATTTTGGCAGTTGGGGAGGTACTATTCCACCAAGCTCAGAGATAAATATATGCATTACTTCCAGGCCTTGGGGGCAATCAAACCCTGGAGGCAAGCTGTGGGAGAATCTATCTATAATTGCAGATCTTGGAGAAAGATGCTTTTAAAGTAGGTGCTTGTGTTTTAAAACTCTTATTTTTCCTGTGACATCATTGTAAATTCAAACAGTGATCAAGGTTATCATATTTTTTTAGGCACTGTTATGGAAGATTATGGGAAAGAAATTATTGGTCTTGCCAATAAGTAGAAGAAATATATTTGTACTGTCAAGAAAACTATAGTCAACTCTTGGAGAGTTCTCAGCCAACCAGGATTTGGAGTGAAGACGGTTGGAGCAGCCTGTCACTCCTCCTTAGTTACAGCAGAGCCAGCCAGTTCCTCAGCAGAGGGAAGAATGGCCGCTGAGCTTGCTGCCAAGTGTTTGGTGAAGCTCTCAAGGCTTTTCCCTCCACACGTGCGTGGAGAGATTCCTCGGAGAGCACATCTGATCGGTGTTGAAGCCCTTTCAGCATTGCTCATTGTTTTATTAGCTATCAGTCCTTTTTTCCATGAATGTCTTTACAGCTTCAAATCGCTGATACACACATTTAGCTATTCACCATGTATTTGTTTTGAGTACCCAGGGAATAGAGACAGGGGAGACTTGGCCATTTCCTGGAGTTGATGGTCTAAGGAGGGATCTGGATGCACCAAGGAATCCAAATCCAGTCAGATCTGTACTGAGGGGGTAAACCACAGGGCCCTGCAGGAGTTCAAGTCAGGGTGTCTCTAATGGATTCTGGGAAGTTGAGGCAAACTTCGGAGGCTGGGCTGCTACAGAGAGAGGAAAGGAACAATGGGAGCGTTCAGGAGCAGATTGTTGGAGTAAGAAGTTGCAAGCCGGCAAAAAGGGACGAAAGTGGCTTGGGGTCACTTCTTGGGCCACCTAGTAGGGGCCTCGGCTGTTGATAGAAGAAACTGGAGCAAGATTTTAGTGTCCCAGGACTAGGAACAGAACGAATTCTAGATATGTTGTTTTGCTGTCAACTGCCCAGGAGGCACTTTCTGTTAAGAGTTTGAATGTTGAGAGTTCTGGGTGAGAGAAGTCTAGTCGATAGTCTCCAGTTAAGTGCGACCTACACACAGATGGAGAGGGCTCACCCAGAGACCCAGTGAGACAGAAGAAACATTGTCTGTCCTAAGACAAAACTCATAGAGCATCCACTGCTAACACACAGGTGGTTCCAAAAGTCTCCAAAGAAAAGGACCTAGAAAACAGCTAGCCTTTTGTTCCAATTTGGAGTCTCCTAGGAAATTCTGTATTTATGCAGTGCAGTGGCTATTTGATTTGCCTCAAAGATTAGCTCAGCTAAGATGACAGGGAGGAAGAAAGGCTACTCCTAGCACTCCAGCTGCTTAAAGTTCTACCACGCTCTGAGTATGTTTCCCAGCATTCATGCTTTGGAAACAATCCACAGATTCATAAATTCATGGCATTTAGAGGTGGGACCTTTGGGAGATCATTGGGCTTAGATGAGGTCATAATGGTGCCTCCTATTCCATCATGACACTGGTGGCTTTGAAAGAAGAGGAGGAGAGATGAGAGCTAACAAGCTCACTCTGTCTTGCCTTATGGCATCTCACACTGCTTCAATGCTCTCCATGGGCTTGAAGGACCTCACTAGCTGCAGCCCCTGGATCTGGGGCCTCCAGGACTATGAGTTGAATACACCTCATAAAGAAAATCGATGACAGACTTTGGTTTTATTTAGAGAAAACAGGAGCCTGCCAGGGATTTAAAGGGTAGTCCTAGACAACTAGATCATTGCAGAAATGTTGAAAAGCTCTTATATGGGGTCAATAGAGACAGATCTTCAGTAATGAAGAGAGAAGAGAACGTCACAGGCTGTGGGACAAACAAACCTTGATTCGAGAAGTAACCCTACCTGTGGAAGAACGTCTACCAAGTGTCAGTGTTCTCATCAGAGCAACAGAAGACCAGGAGCAAGTGACATGCTGTTCCCTTAGAATGCATCTTTATTGTCCATTTATACAGCTATTGAATTGTCATGATGCACTCCACAAATGTGTATAAAACTATGTGTCATTTAAAGTCATTGACCAAGCAGGACTGCGGTGACTTCCCAGCTCACTGCTTCCTTGCAATGTAGGTACACTACTTAAAAACAAACAGAGTATGTAAGATGTAGGCTACGCTAATTAACTTAATCATTCCACATTTGTGCATCAAAATGTCACTGTGCACACGGTAATTATTTAAAACTATTGTTATTTAAATATTCTTTTTTTAATTTAAAGTTTATTTTTTATTGAAAATAGATTCTTTTCTCGCACGAAACAACCTGATCATAGTTTCCCCTTCCTCGACTCCTCCAAACTCCCCCTCACCTCCCATCTCCCTCAGATCCACTCCTTCTCTCTTTCCTCTTCAGGGAAGAGCAGGCCTCCAAGAGATGACAGCAAAACAGGACAAAACCAGATACAATAAGACAAGGCATACGCCCTCATATCCAGGCTGGGTAAGGCAACCCAATAGGAAGAAAAGAGTTCCAAGAGCAGACAGAGTCAGAGATACACCTGCTCCCATTGTTAGGCGCCCTACAAGAACACTCGGCATATGCTTACTTGTTTTAAATTGAAACATAACGTACATAACGTACATTTAGCCTCTTGACTTAATACAACTCAAGGGCTATAGGGTTGTTCGGTTATCACCACATTTAACATAAGAACACAGAACATGGTCACCACCACCCAGAGGAACCCCATATCTTAGCCTATTGATCCCCTTTCCTGTAAGTCTCCAACTCATATTCACCAAGATACTGTTTGTCACTATGTATTTATATGTTCTGGACACTTTTTACAAATGATGTCATGTAATATGTGGCCTTTCTCCTATCTTTGCTCATTCCAATGTTCCTTCTCTTTTATTCCAATGGTCACTCAATCTATCACATGTTGATATTATATTTCGTCTCTTATGGTTGAATGATATTCCTTGTGTAGGCATAATGTTCTTTGTTTATCCGTTTCTTGCTTGATGGACACTGAGTTGTTTCCACTTAGGGTTACATTATGAATAGTGTCTTAGGTACATTTGTGTAAAAGTTTTTGTATAAACATATAGTTTTAGTTCTCTTGGGTCTATACTATGGTTTGGAGTTGGATTTCTGGCTCCTAAGTAACTCTATATCTGTGTTTAGTATTTTGAGAAACTGCCAATTTTTCCCCATGTGAATGTACTGTTTACATCTTCCCTCGGTGATGAATGAGGATTCCAGTTTCTTCATGCCCTTCCCAGAACTTTTCACTGTCTACACCTGTTATAATCACAGTTAGCCTCACTGTGTGAAATGGTATCTCATTCTGGTTTTACTTGCAATGTTTTTAACGATATTGATGCTTAGAGCCTTTTAATGTGTTAATTCACTACTATCTGCTTTGAAGAAAGGCCTGTTCAAATCCTCTGCCTACGATTCATTGTGCTGTTTAGTTTTGTTTGGAGTTTCAATATTCCTTATTTATCTTGGATGTGAGCTCTTTTTTCAGATATAATATATGAACATAGTGTGTCTATCACTGGGAAGACAAGTAACAGCAAATGTTGGGGAGGACGTGAGCTAAGAGGAGCCTTGTGCCCCATTCATGGGACTGTAAACCATGCCAGCCACTAGGAAACTGGAGTGGAGGTTTCTCAAAAAGCTAAAAGCAGAATTATGATCTACTCCAGCTACAATACTCCTGGGCACACACCCAAGTGACATAGCTTCTTACTACAGAAATCCTCCTTCATTTGTGCCCATTGCTGCTCTATCCACACAGCAAGGAAATGAAATCAGCCTAGATGTTCATCAGTAGATAGGGTGACAGTGAGCATGTGGAACCACACACAGTAGAAATTTATTCAGCCATAAAAGAAAACAAAAGAAAAAGAAATTTGTGGGAAAATGGGTGGAACCAGAAAATGTTATAAAGTAAAAAACCCCAACATCAGAAAGAGAAAAGATACACATTCTCTTTCATATGCAGATTCTAATGTCCATATATGCATTTTTATGTGGGGGAGAGCATGTCTCTCAGCTGCTGCAGTCCTCGGGAGAGCAGCAATACTCGGAAGAGCAGATCCTGTTCCTTGTCTGGGCAGCATGGTGCAGCAGGCCCTGGTTGGTGAGGGTGGGGGGCACATTTCATTGGTGAGCCACCCCGGAAGGCATAAGAGTGGAAGACCCGCTGGCTGACAGGCTCAGATACCTCTCAGGCCCAGATTGGTCCACCCCAACATCTATCCCATTGATGAACCCCTAGAGTGCATGAAGGGGCTGATCCTGAAGATCTAAAAATATTGGATCTTTAAGACACAGGGCAACAACAGGGTATCCAAGAGGAGTCCCAGTGAGGATCCAGTATTGATAGTGTAGCAGAAGCCAGAGGCCTCTAATCAGACCAATGACTCATTGCAATGAACATTTGCAAGCAAAGAAGTGTGGGCAAAGGGCTATACTGTGGGATGACTGACACAACAAGAATTTTTTTCTCTGTTGGGGAGGTGTAGTGGCTATTCCTGATTGTCAACTTGACTATATCTGGAGTGAACTGCAATCCAGAATTAGAAGGCTCACCTGTGATCTAGATCTTGAGTCTGGAAGACACAAGTTTCAGGTGTTTAGTCTGGGCCACACCTACTGCTGGAGACCTACATAAAGACATTGGAAGGAGGAAGATTCATTCTTCTTCGCCTTCGAGCTTTGTGGGACTGAGCGACTGATAGATCCTCAGATTTTCATTCACAGCTGCTGCTGAGCATTGTTGGGAAGTTGGACTACAGACTGTAAGTCATCAACAAATTCCCTTACTATATAGAGACGACATATAAGTTCTGTGACTCTAGAGAACCCTGACTAATACAGGGGAATTCCAGGATGGAGAGTAGGTACCAGGAAAGGGGGAGATGAGTGGGATTGGGGTGCATGATACAAAATTCACAAAGAACCAATAAAAAGTTAAAAAAGAACACTTGCTGTTCTTCCATAGGACCTGAGTTCTATTGCAGTACCCACATGGCAGCTCACAACTGTCTGTAACTCCAGTTCCAGGGGATCCGATGGCCTCTTCTGGCATCAGGAACACACATGGTACACACATACATGTAAAAAAACATACATAGAAAAAAAACAAAATATAAAAGAAAATAATTAGGTTTCCTCATTGAATTACTTTGGCCCCCTTGTCAACAATCAATACACAGTAACTTTGAGGGTTACTACATTCAATCTGTGTCTTAATGCTGGTTTAGCATTGTTTTAGTTACTGCAGATTTCGAGTAAGTTTAGAAGTAGGGAAGTGAATCTTCTAACTTTTGTATTTTCCAGATTGTTTGGGGGCATTATAAGTCTCTAGGATAAGTGTGCTCATTTTTATTAAAATATTTTGAAACCTACTTGTTATTTTGACAATAATTGCACTCAATATGCAGATGAATTTGGAAAATTATGCAATTTTATAACATCAAGCATTCCAATTTATGAGCACAAGATGTGTTTCCAGCTTACTGAGGTCTATATTTCACAGTTCATGGTATAACATGTGTCTTCTATGTCTTTGATCAAATTTACTTCTTATCGTCTTTCTCTTCTCATACCAAAATAGTCAGAATTGGCATTTTGATTTTTTCTTTGGATTTTTTTCATTGATGTATAGACATATAGTTGACTTTTTTTGTTTTGTTTGTTTGTTTGTTTGTATACCGATTGCTCTGGTGAATTCGGTTAGTCTAAGTCAGGAATTTTCACGCCAGTAAATTTTGTGAAACTTCCACGTAAGTCTTCTGTCATAAGTCAGGCATGACTTGTACCTGCTCACTTGTGTTACTCCACGGCCCAGCACACTTGCAGCACTGCATGGAACAGCATGATGGAGAAAGCCAGCCTCCTGTGTATTCTTGGTTTAGTGAAAAAGCATTGAGTATCTTATTGCTTGCCATGCCCACTATAGGCTTTCTGTTTCTCTTTCTTGAGGAATTTCACTTCTATTCCAGAGTGCAGGAGTGGTGTTTTAATCTAGGGACTGGCAGTTAATTTTATAGTTCAGAAGGAAGAAAAGGTCTCAGCTGGCAAGTCTGTGCTTTGCAAGATTACTTGAGAATGAAATTATCTAAGTAACCATTCTCAGGCTTCCCATGAGTCCTGGATTTAGGGATTTCTGCAAAGAACACACAACTGGAAAAAGAAAAACCACGAGGCATGGGAAGAAAAAGGAAAAGAACTGAAATGCATAATCTTTATTTACTGAAGATTCAGAAATTGAATGTGAAGACTGGAGTAAAAATTATAAATTCATAACTGTAACAATATTGAATGATACAGTAAGAAATAGAGAGAATGGGGGGTGAGTATGGGAGGAGTTGGAAGGGGGAGGGGAGAGACAACGATGAACATAGTAAATATAGCACTCATGAAATTCTCAAGAAATAAAAATTTAAATAAAGTTGAAATAAAAATGAACGTGAGTTATAAAAGAGGCTACAAAGCTATTGTTTTTCAGTTCCAACTCTGCCATAGATTTCTCACTTCTGGTAGTAGATAAGTGCATAGAAATACATTCAGTAGTGAGAGTGTCAAGTCCACTGGGCAGCTCCCCAGCTTCAGAATCCCTGTTGTAACTGTGTAGGAGATCAGTGAGATGTGCAGCTTTTGGGTCTGCTTAATTTCACTGTGTAATGTTTTTGACTTCCCAAGGTTTGTTCTGTTGTTGTTTTCTTTTGTTTTTATAATAAAGTTAATTGAAAAGGAAAAGAAAAAACCAGAATTCTATCATTCTCATGGCTAAGTAGTATTACATTGTATATATATTCCACTTTCAAGACATTCATCAACTGATTAAAAAGATACGTAGTATAAAATAGAAGGAGTATGTTTAGGACCATTTCAAAAATTGTTAGAAATTGTCCTAGTTTCTAAGTCAAAACTCAATGATTTTTTTTTTAAAAAATGGAACTCAAGTTAGCAACTGAAATAGCAAGTTTTAAAATCAAACATCCTAATACAACCCAATCCAAAAATACACTAAATAGGTACTCCATTGCGGGAAAATGGTAAGATAGTAAAAATCTTGGTTTTCTGTAATTAAACCATTATGCTTCTGGAAGAGCAGAAAACTCTGTATCATCAAACCACTCCAGTCTATAATGCATAATAGTCTTGAATCTAAGCGTAGTTGTTTCAGGCAGTGTGAGGAGCCACTGAGTGGCTTACAGAACACACGATGTTGTTCAGAACTATGGCTACCGTGAAGTTGTACACTACCACAGAAACACACACCTCAGGTTTATTATATGTTTGACTTTGAATTGGGTCTTGGTTGTTGCACACTCCAAAAATCTTTTAACATTATCAAATTTTTGAGACCCCCATTCAGATGTGTGGCTCCATATAGGATTGCCACATTGTTTAAGGGACAGAAGGCAATGGGCAAAGGTTGGTAAGGAGACGGATTGGTATAGAGTGGAGATTCATAACCCAGACAAGTCAGCTCTCAAATGTTATCTGGGTAAGATAGAAGAGTCTACTTGGAAAGGGTTTCCCTGGGGACTCCTGGGAAGGAGGTTACATCACAGACAAAGAATTTCAAAGTAGTCCCTTGTCTTCATATGACTAGGCTACCATGATCATGTGGCCAGCAGTGCCTTCCTTCAGTTCTCATGAATGTCCTTTCCTTTGTAGGACACTTAAAGGATTGACATCTGCTACTTGAGAGCAAGGCTTCCCACCTAACACTGAGTAGAGGTGACCATGTATCGCTGAGATCCTGTAGTGATGCTGATTTTCATGTTCCTGATGCTCCTTGGCTTCAGCCCTCCGGAATGCTTTATGCAGTATCTCCAGGGCCCATAAAGAGTGACTGCCAGCCTAGAAGAGAAGTCGTGGACTTACTCATAAGTCAGTTTGAAGTTCGAGCTTCATGTCTGAGCTTTGGATGGGAAAGCATCTTACATGGGTCTATAGCCTTCCAAACAGAGATTAAATACAGAGACAAGAAAGCAGTAAAAGTTATAGAGGCTTTCCCTAACAAAGTCAAACATCTGGATATTTAGGGAAAAAACCCCCAGATATTTTATGGTGCTTTTCAATTTACTTGTAGATATTTTACTTCATGCACTTACAAATGTGAAGCAAGTTCTAGGAATACATGGATATGTGCAGTGAATTTAGTGGGCATTGAGCTGGAACTGCCAAACAGCCCATACCATTCCAAGTGAACATCTTGGATTTGCATTTACTGGGGGTTGATGACAGCAAGCGTGTGTTATGTTACAACAATCTGCCATGGCACTAATAGTTTTGGTGTGTGATAAATGCACTAGATCCCCAAGGAAGTCCATGCAGAGGTTAACTCCATCCAAACAAGTTATATACAGCTTCCCTCTCACTAAATCTAACAAGTCTCCCACTTCCAAATGACACCAGAGTCAGAGCAATATTTTTGTATAATAATTTCGTCTATGTGATGAGTGTTTCCAGCACAAGATCTCATGTCACTCCAGATAATATGTCCTGTGATGCTGAGCATAATTAGGAGTGAATGCACAGCAAGCCTTACTCAGGAGAGTTCATTGAGATATTACACTGAAGCTGTAGAGTGGTTGAGCTTAACGGGGCTGGCTTTGAGAGCCAACCATAGACAGTCTCTAGGGCAGAAAGAGTACAGAATGATCCATGGAGGAAAATGCACATCGATTCTCTCGGTGCTCATAAACATGTGTCCACTGGGCTCCATGCCACTTTCAGAGGATGGGAAGATGAATATAGTACATTATAGAGTTTGGGAAAGTGTGAAGATCTGAGAATACAGAGAGAGATGGAGAGAAAAGCCAGTCTCTGCTCTAGGTGAGCAATGAGTGGTAAGCCCCACCTGTCCTGAGCAGTCTGGTATGGCTTTCTGACATACGCCTGAGTTCTGCTTTGGGGACAGGAAGGATTGTGTAAAATCCTGTTAGGCTTTTTCACCAAATGCTCCTTGCTCCTGAATACAGTTCTCTGCTCTGTCTAGGCAAACAAGAGTATATCTTGGAACCCAGAGGACTCCTGGTTGAAGTCGTTAGGTTTGTTTGTTTTTTTTTTTTTCACTCGAATCACACTTACTGAAATTCAGATGAGAATCAAGTCCTCTGCCAGAGTGTCTATGTAGCTGCTGTGCCATCCTAGTGAAGTCAGACTGTGGACTGCACTGAGCACATGCAGAAGACAATCCTGTGTGCACACTCAAGAAGGCTGCAGAGAATCTGTGTAGTGCAGCATTCCACTGTGAGGATGTTTCTGTTACAGGGACTCTGCTGTAGAGACCTGCTGTATATGTCACACTGCAGCAGGAAGGGACAGCACAGAGTGAGATTAGATTTCTGAGCCCATAGTGGTAGCTCTAGAGAGGGAGATGGGGACAAGACATGTCTAACTGGTGTGTTTGACTCTCACTTTCATTCTGGATGCCAGTTGTAATTTTTATGTCCTTCCTTCCTTCCTTCCTTTTCCCTGGGATAGTGTCTTTCTCTATAGCCCCAGCTAGAGAGAACTCAGGATCCTCCTGCCTCAGCCTACAAGTATTAGGATTACTGACCCATGGCACCTAACCTCTCCAAACTTCCCTTTTGAGGAGAATAAATATTGATCAATGTCCAGGTGAAGAGCCGTGGTCTGGATGAAAGTGCTGCTGGATGGCCATCCTCATACAGAAGTGTAACTTTGTCCTGATGAGAGGCTGAGGACTGTGTTCCGGGTTCCTGTGCCCTTGGTGCTCAACATTAAGCTGAAAGAAGAAAGGAAGGTGAAGGTTGAGGAGACAGGCTGGTCAAATGGTGTGTCTGGGGAGGAAGTGAAATTGATGCACGAGGCTGGTGGACAAAGATACACTTAGGTGTTTTTCCCCTCTTATCAAAGAATAAAACCATTACTTGGTAGTACTGAGGGAACAATCTACAACGTCCTCTAACGTCAGATCTGCCAATCATACTTGCTTGAGTGTCTTAGGGTTTTACGTTGTTGTGAAGAGATGCCATGACCATGGCAATTCTTATAAAGGGCAGCATTTAATTGGGGCTGGCTTATAGTTCAGTGGTTTATTCCATCGTCATCATGGAAAGAAGCGCAGGAGCATGCAAGCAGGCATGGTGCTGGAGATGAGCTGAGATACACCTGTATCTGTAGGCAGCAGGAAGAAAAGGTGAGCCACTGGGCCTGGCTTGAACATCTGAAACCTTAAAACCCACAGCCAGTGACATAATTTCTCCAATAAGACCACACCTAGTCCAACAAGGCTACACTTCCTAATAATGTCACTCTCTATGAGCTTAATTCAAACCACCACAATGGTGTTCTCTGGGACACCAACATGGATACAAGCAGCACTGAGCAATCAGCTGGGTGTTTCTGAATCTACGACTCAGGCTCCTGAGAAGGACACATGTTAAAGACAGTCCATCTTGGCACCCTGACCAGCTCGAGTTAGGAACACATAAGCTTCTCTCTATTACAGTTAGGACTAGCCATGTTCAGGGCATTATGTAATTTCATAACTACAACAAATATTGGAGGTGGGTACTCTTATTAGACTCATTTAGTAAATGGGGGTAGATGAGGTTAAGCAAAGTTCCATAGCCACACAGTTAGGACCTGAACCATATATTGTAAGCTCCTGGGATCATGACGTAACTGTTACTAGACAAAGGTCAATTGCAGATGTGAACTAGCTAGAGGACTCTGCCTTCTGTGCAGATACAGGCATGGAAGCAATGTATGTGTTTGTACAGGGATGGAGAAACAATTCATACCTGGATCAGGAAACTGCATATTGGAATACGCAGGCTACTCTACATACCTCCGTGTGGACTGCTGCAGTGTCCAATGCCTGCTTTTAGGGAAAGATTCATCAGACCGGGAACAAAGATGGAATCTCTGAGCAGCACTTCCCATCATTTGAAGGTCACCTTAAGAGAAGCATTGCTGTTTCCACACTGGAGTGAATTAGCTTCCTCTCAGCATGGCCGTGACTTTCAGGTTGAAAGGAAGTGTGAGGAGAAAGTGGAAACAGTCAAGATTGGCTTTATGTAAAGCCAGGGTGGGGCTCAGCAGGGTCTGCCCATGGTAGCAGGGTCAATTAGGAAAGAGATCAATGTTCTGCCAGCCCTAGGGGAACTAGCATGTTGTAGGGCTCTAAAGACACCCAACAGCATTCTCCTGCTGATGTGTACCTTTGGTTTTTGCCCTGAGCCTATCCTCTCAAATCTATTACATAGGGACGAAAGAGGGTGTGGTCCTACCTTCTAATCTGGTACCTGTTAAAGGAAGCCGGACTGCCTGGCTCAGGTGCTTCCTAAGCAGTGGCTTGTAAGGCAAGGTGGACTGGTGGTTATGTGTGTCTGATCTAGGAGGGCAGTAACTCATAGTAGAAGCTGTCTATGTGGGCCTTTCCCACGGCTCTCTGTCTACTACACTAGCTTGATGCCAGTCCCTAAGGTCAGCATAACTTAATGCCTCACATTAAGCCTTTGTTTTAGGCCTACTCAGATTAATACCAGACTTCGTATTTGAGCCAAGAAAACGTGCACAGGCTTTAGCACTATAGCCACACCACTGTTTAATCTCCAGGATGCCAGGGGAACTGCCTCTCCTCTGAATCTGCAAAGTGTTGGTGTCATTAAACATTTTCAGACTTTTGATCATCCAGCCCCAAGCTCTGCACATAGATCCTAGCTGGGAAACGGACGTGGGCCGGCTAGGTGACTGATAGATTTATCTATGGGAGCTCAGGGGGCCTGGCCAGGCCTCATCAGCCACCAAACAGACCTCTTCCTGGTGCAGGAGCTGTCAGGATGTGTGAATGAGGCATATAGAGAGACTCTGAAAGGCGCACAGTGATTTATGGAGTATTTCAGACCACAGAATCCCATAAAGTAAGATGCAAAAACCTCTGAGTAAAGGGAGAGAATCGGCCATCAGGGCCATCAAAGGCAGCTCTTCGGGAACGCTATTGAGTCCATCTCCCAACTACTTCAGGGCTAGGGAGTCTCTGTTAGCTGGCATCTTTGTCTCCTCTGCACCCTTTGGGCAGCAGAGTGGCCCAGCTACTCCACATCTGACCTCCCTCAGAGGGTCTTCCTAAGTCTCAGTCAATGCCGGCATCTTGTATTTGGAGAACAGTTCCTCTGTAGCTAGATAGAACACTTCAGGAGTGGCACAGCTAGGCAGCCCCTGAGCACCACTGACCGCATTCCCTGTGGGCAGGGGTGCTCTGCAACTTCTTAGAAACGGACCAGTCCCAGTCTCGAGTGTCATTTAATAATATCAGGTCACGGGATACAGGCAATGTTCTCATTAGCAATCGCTGCTGGCGCCCCCTAGCGGAAGATATGAGCACACACCTCCATTAGGATGCTGAAACAAAGTCGCAGTAGGCCCAAGAAAGCCATTAACTCAAAAGTCTGTAAATCTAAGGCTCAAGGTAAACGTTTTATTGGCTCTCTTGGTATTGCGACTCAGGAATCTGGCGCCAGCTTAGTTGGCTTCCATATTCCCTTTACATGGTGCTGCCTGAATTTCTTGGTAGTTCTTGGCTGGCTCAACAGGCACAGGCGCTACTGCTGACATGAGCAGAGACTCAGCATAACTGCTTGGCATCTATTGTCTGTCTTGTGGTCTGGAAGGGCAAGCTTTCTCTTGCCTTCTTCTCTGCACGTTGACAGCTCCGGTTGCCAGACACTGCTTAGTCTGGGGTACGCGGTAAAGCACAGACTCAAGAAGCCCGGCACTGTACAAATCCTGCCCATTCTGTACACCCTGCCTTCCTTCACCTTACAGAGGTGATTGCTTGCATGATGAATTACATGCAAGACTTTTTGTTCTACTTAGAAAGAAGTATGGGCCTCTCCAGAACTCACAGTTTGGGGACTACAGAATTGTCACCTCTCCCCATTTCTGCTATATTTGTTTCTTTATTCTCCCCTGATAAAGTGCCAGTTCTCTGGAATGCCAATAAAACCCCTCACTTGCTTTGTCTTTACTGCACACAAACGGTAGGCTCAGAATAGCCTCACGATGATGATGAAAGCATTTATACTTTTACGATTTGTTTTTTTTTTTTGCAGTCTTTTTCTTCTGTGTATTTATGCCATGAGTCAGTAAAGTGTGATATATTTCTGTCAATGACCTTTTGTTCTGTAGAGATCTTACATCTTAAAATTAATTGTACTATGATTATGTAACAGGTCTTTCTGAAGTTAATCTGCCAATGGAAAGCATATTGAGTCCTCTTCCCCGTTCCCATCTTGTTCTTTTCCTCTCCAAATTGTGATTTTTAAATCTCTCTTATGCTGTTCTGCTTTGTCTTGGGGGGGGGATTTCATTTTTATAATGTAGTAATGTATATTCTATATGAAGTATATACAACACCACTTTAAGAGTATCACTCATTAACATTCATTCTAATCTCAGAGCTTTGCAACTGTCATCATTATCAGTTCTGGATGGTTTTTATTTATCATCCTGCATGAAGCTCTGTATGTATTAACGGTTTTAAAGATCAATTTGACATGATCTAGAATCACCTGGGAATGGAGTCTCAATAAGGAATTATTTATTAGGTCAGCCTGCAGGCAGGCCTGTGAGGAATTTGCTTAACTGAGTTGATTGAGGGGCGAGGGTCCATTTCACGGGCTCGTTCCTTGACTGAATGGAAAAGACAGCAAGCTGAATGTGCATGAATTAGTTCATTGTGCTCTGCTCTTGACTGTGGATGTAACATGACCAGCTACTTTGAGTTCCTGCCGCTTTGATTTGTCTGTAATGATGAACTGTAGCTTGGAACGGTGGGTCAACCTTCCTTAAGTTGCTTTTGATGAGAATATTTTATCACAGCAATGGGAAAACAGTCCCTTCACCCTTCACCAAATAACTTTGCATGATTCTACTTTTTATCTCTAAAACCACGAGTACTCCAAGTATCTCATATTTATCTTTTTTAGTATAGCTTATTTCACTTTGCAGAGTGTCTTCAATGTGTATGCATGTTGTAGCATATATCAGATTTTATTTATTCTTAAGATTGAATAATGCTCCACTATATGTGTGATCATATATATATATATATATATATATATATATATATATATATTCACTTGTATCTACTTTATATTCATTAATCTGTTGATGAACTTTTGAGTGTTATAAGAAAGTATGAAGAGCAATCTTGTGTGTCTTTTATTCAGAATCTACCAAGGTAACAGTCTGCAAATTCCAGCCAGGATACAATGTATCATGCTACACACAGCACAGTGCACTGTATAATACAAAGTGTAAAATACATCACAGCTCACCCAGGACAACAGCATAGCCAGGATGCTGTCACTAGTGTGGAGTATTCCTGTCACTGAGAGCATCCTTTGTGTCCTTTTAGATTTTCCCTTGCTCTGCTTGATTACTGGGATCACTGCTCTCTAGACGTGTCTAGACACGTCCTTCCAAGAATACCACCCAGAATTCAACTCTAGGTTAGACCCACAGATGAAATTCCACCTCTCCCAGCAGTTTCAGCAGTTGCTGGAGACCCAGAGAGCAGGCCAGTTCTCAACAGGGGTAAAACTTATTGGTGCTTGGGAGTGTGGAACTTCTTGCCTCAAAGGAATTTTCAGGCCCAGGATGGGAGCCAGATTCAACACTGTTAGGCCCACAGGTAAGCAGGAACACTCCCCATAGCAGCAGATGTAGCTTAGAAATGAGTGAGAAGACCAGAGCTGACTCTGGGTGAGGTCCACAGGCAGGCAGAGAATTCCACAAGAGAGGAAAACTTTAGACCTGGTAGAAGGCTCTATCTGACTGAAGACAGACAGTACCTGACAATCAGAGGAGGACTCCAGGTAGAGCCGTTTGCCCTAAATTCTAGTTGCGCAGAGAGAAGGACACTTCAGCCCTATAGGACTTAGGCCTCCGCTGAACTTCACATTGCTACCACTGAGAAAAAACAGGTGATTAGAATTTTAAAAATAAAAAATTATGAAAGAAAGAAAGAAAAGAAAGAAAGCCTCAACCATCAAACTAAGTCCAGGTATACAAGTCCAAGGGCCGAAAAAGCAGCAGCATGAAGAACAGACAACATATCCGTTCCACAAATCACCCTTCTCAAAGCAATCGCACACGGAAATGACTTGGAAGAACTACCAGATGAAGAATTCAAAAGAATGGTTTAAGAAATTCAAAGAAGACATGAATATTCTCCAAAAGAACAAAGCAGAGATGAATGAAATGAGGAAGTCAAACAGAGATGTAAAAATAGAAACAGAATTGCTGAAGAAAGCCCAAACAAATAATGTGGGAAAGGAACATATCAAGAAGTCAAAACAAAAAGCAAACAAAAATCCCTCAGTGGAAAGCCTCTCCTACAGAATGGGTGAGAGAAACCCACAAGGGAGTGGAAGTGTCTCAGCACTCAGTACAAGCAAAGATACAATAAAAAAGAAATAGGGAGAGAAAGTGCAGGGGGCTGGAGAGCTGGAGCAGATCTTAAGAGCACAGACTGCTCTTCCAAAGGTCCTGGGTTCAAGTCCCAGCAACCACACTGTGGCTCACAACCATCTGTAATGGGTTCTGATGCCCTCTTCTGGTGAGTCTGAAGACAGCTACAGTGTACGTACTCATAAATACATAAAATAAATAAAATAAATAAATCTTTAAAAAAATAGAGAATGGGAAGGCTCAAGGACACCAGGAAAAGAGAGAGAGAGAGAGAGAGAGAGAGAGAGAGAGAGAGAGAGAGAGAGAAAGACTGACTTATAAATGCAGGCTTATCAGAATAATAACTGAATAATATCTGATTATTTGACAGAAACATTAACAGCCAGAAGGGCATGGGAAGATGTATTTCAAGTTCTGAAAGACAGGTGTTAACTGTCTTCATTATATTCAGAATATAATACCTGGAAAACTATTAAGTTTGAAGGAGAAGTAAAAGGTAGCAGGACAAAACAGACTAAAGGAATTTATGAGAACGAATCCAGCTCTATCGAGGGTATTGGAAGAGATATTTTAATCTGAAGACAAAGGAAAGCACACTCAAGAGGTTACAATGAATAAACAAAATTTTCAGGAGAGTTAATCAAAAGAGGTCTAAGAATATGCCATAAAAACAAGAAAGGCAGAAATGAATACACATTGTTCAATAATAACTCTTAATATTAACGGCCCCAATCCCTTGCCAAAGAGATGCAGACAAGCAGATTGGATTAAAAAACAGAATTTTTGTTGCTTCTAAGAAACACACACTACTATCAAAAATAGACACCCCCTTAGAGTAAGAGGTTAAAGAAGTTATTTTAAGCAAATGAGACCAAGAAATAACCAGGAGTAGCTGTGCTAATATTTGACAAACGATGACAAGGGCTTGTGGAGTGGGGAAAATCCAACCATGTTTGGTGAGAGTGCACATTAGTGAAGCCAGTACAGAAACCAGTGTGGCAATTCCAGCAGAAAACAACCAACCTAGGAATAGATGTACTGTATGGTGCAGATAGACCACTCCTAGGCATGTATCAAAATATCTTTATTTCATACTATCGCCATGTTCAGTGCTGTTTTATTCACAAAAGCGAAGCATGGAGACAGCCTAGATGCTCATGCAACTGACTAAGAGGACAGTGAAAATGTGGTATTTATATACAATGGGATCGTGTGGCGCTGTAAAGAAATCCAAATATGAAATGTACAGACAAGTAGATGGAGCTGGAGAACACACTTAGTAAGATAACACACGGCCAGAAAAAACTGATGTCATACACTCTCACTCATTTGTGGACCTTAGTGTCAACTCTTTTGATTTGTGTGTTTAATTTGGAGTGCTTGTGGAAGCCAGAAAACTAAGAAGGGTCCTTGGTGGGAAGGAGGAGGAAAGATCTTAAGGGATAGAGGGTAGTAGAGTGCAGGCAACATGAACAGGAAAGAGGGACTAACGAGAAGGGAACGTTTAAGTGGGAAAGGGAGGGGAGGGGAGGGGAGGGGAGGGGAGGGCAGTGTTCCATTGGGGGTGGGATGACTAACTCTAAGGATGCTTGAAAAAGCAACCTAATATAAAACAGTTTCTTTGGAGTTATCCTACACAGGGGATCATGCCCATCATATAAGACCTAGGTTGCTAAAGAAGAAGCCTATGCCAAGGGTGGTAATACTGTAGTTCTTCATGATGTTGATTGGAGGTACTTCAGAGACTGGCAAAACAGTGCAGGATATTGCCATCACTCTTGGTTATACACAAGAACATGATGGTAAGATCCTAATGATGAAGATACCACTCGCGGTAGTCACTGGGCATGAAGAAATTCGTCAGTATTGGTCAGGAAGCTTCCCCCCATGATATGCAGGTTGCTGGGGGAAAGTCATCGACTGTCTGACTCAGCCTTGAATTCTGGACTGACAAAAAAGGAAAGAAAGAAAATGAAAGGAAAGAAAAGAAAAGAAAAATATGACTACTCTGACAAGCTAGGACCACAGACACAATCGTGGTATGAATGTCATGAGGATGACCAATGATTTCTGATTGGATGTAAGGCTTCTTTTACAGGAGGAAACACGTCGGTACTGAAAATCTGGGCAAGAACCCAGGGTTGGGAAAATCGTTGGCTCCAGGAGTTAGTCTACTGCTCCACCTGGGTTGAATGGACATAGTACCAAGATGCCCGCTCAGTCAGTATTTTTATACCTGTAAATTAGAGCAACTCTGAGATCCCATGAGTGAGGTTGATTTGTGCAGTGGATGAAAGTTAATCTTAAAACTCAGAACTGTTTAAGATACAGGGAGTGTCTGACTGTGGTGTGCTCAACCCCAAGTGGGACATCTGTATCATAAGCTTGGGGACACCACTCCCCAAGCTCAGAGGCAATTACAGAAAAGGGTAATAAGACCATTTAAGTGTCCAAGGTTGGGGAAGAAGGGGGCAGAACAGTGTCTTGTGGATACTGTAGATCAAGGCATCCATAAACCCACAGTCAGTGTGGTTACACTCGAGAAAAGCACAGGATCAAGCCAATCGAAATTCTAGCACACAGAGAGAGAGAGACTCATGAGCTCTCACCCCCAATCGAGAAGCTCTTAGCAGCTGATGGCTTCTAAGGAAGGGAGAGTCAATTTCCTTTCATGGCAGCTCAGCGACACTCAGGATTATGTAGACAACACAAATTGGAGTTCGTGGGTTATTAAAGGAAAACCATAAATAAAGGACACAATATTAGAGATTAAGAAGGTGAGAGGTTACACGGGAGGAGTTTAGGGTGAGTATTGAACACGTGATAAGAAGTTCTCAAAGAATTACTAAAATTAGGTTTTAGAAGAGTATTACTTATGGCAGTCATACTGCATGCACCATTTCATGATTGGTCCTTTCCTTTTGGTCTAGCTTTTCATGGCTGAACCCACACTCATCACTAGTGGGTTCCTTACTGCTGAGGTTGTTCCATGGCACAGGTCAGCACAGCATGCCTTTACCTGTCACTCACTGAAGGGCTCTTTCCACGTTTTTGATATTATGAACAAAGGTGCTGTGTAAATCCACATTAAAACATTTCATGCATATAATTTCTCCAGATAAATATCTAAGAAGGGATGTATGTGTCTAATGTAAATAACTGCTGAATATTTTCAGAGGAGCTTTTCTGTTGAATATTTCCTTGTGCAATTTCGATACTCCTGTGACAGTTTTGTTGTTAAATTTTTTTATGTGTGACTGTTTTGTCTGGGTTCATGTATGTGCATGACATGGGTGTCCGGTACCTGAGAATGTCAGAAGAGGGCATTGGCTCCCCTGGAACTGGAGTTACTAATGGTTTTGAGTCACCATGTGGGTGATGGGAACTGAACCTGGGTCCTTTGCAAAAGCAAGAAGTGTTCCTAACCATTGAGCTACCCTACTGGTCTTTTCATTTTTAACAGTCTTATAGTTTACATTTTACATTTAAGTCTCTTCTTAACTAAGCTGCGAGGATATTGTCAGTTGCTCTTTCTTTCTCCATTACCATTTGCAGGATTGTCTTTCCTTTGTTGAATTGCTTTTTCATCTTCGTCAAAGTTTGGGCATATCCTCAGATACATTTAGAGACTGCTTCTCTGGCTCCATTAGTCTCTGTGTTCATTTCTGTGCCAATACCGTAGGCTTTTAATTACTCAGAACTACGTCTGTCCTAAAAGCAGGCAGATTTTCATTCTATTCAAAATTATGAGCTATATAGTTCTTTTGTTTTTTAGATTGTCAGGTTTTTTATATCTACTCTTGGGATAGTTTTCACAAGGATGGGATTAGATCTGCACATAAAACTTAGAAGGATTTGGAATTTTTACTTCCAAGGAACAAGGAATCTTCCAACCCAGGAAATGGAATTAGGTCTTGTGTTTCTTTCACTTTGGGTCTTTTGTTTGTTTGTTTTAGCCATAAAGTTTGTTCATATTCTGTTGATTAATTGTTTTGTGAGCGTTTATAAAAGGTGGTGTATTTTTAATTTTGATTTCCATGTGTTTGATGTGGAAGTAGAGTCTTTGTATATTTATCTTGTATACTGTAACCACGACAAAGCCTTTTGTTGTCTTTCTAGAAGTATTTTTGGCAACTGTAAAGGATGTTTTTCTGGAGACAAGTCACATCATATGAGATTTTTATTTCACTGGCTGGGAGAATGGAGAGAGAGGAATTTCCCTGTGCTGTATACTCACAGGGACAGCAGGCAGCCTTCTCTGTCAGGTATAATGTGAGCTGGATTCTATATCACATCTAACAGGCTTAACACGTTCTTCTGTCTTTGAGAATTTTTTGCATCTAACATGTGTTAGTATTTTTTAATTTCTCACACAAATAGATTTTCCCACTTTATCCTCTTGTAATATATTTGTATTGTATGTGCAATATATTTTCATGGTTGTATTACACATAGTATGTGTTGGTCGATGATATGTATGTGTTTATTGGCCTTGCTCTTGAATGAGTAGTTGTCTCAAGCATGTGTGTTCTTGTCCATCTTGCTTTGCCCACATCAAACAATATCTAGGACAAGTGGGATAACAATGTGGAGATTTACCCATCATTTCCTGATGATTCTTATGATTCTATTGTGTGACTGGACCTGGGTTTATTGTATCAGTTACTTACCGACAGCACGTGTTCACTCCAGCCTTTCTCAATTACAAGAAGCAATAGCCCATTGTGAGCAAACCTGTAACTACACTGACATTTTAAAAACTTTTATTATCTTTGGGATGGAAGACCAAAACCCATACAAGTTTTCTATCTCTCCATAGCTCTCTTTTGATCCTGAGAAGAGCTTGGATTTTAACTTTAGTGTATGCACTACTCACATTGGCAGCTTGGTCTTGAAGTAGTCTGTTCAAGTTAAATTATCCTCACAGACCAGTTGTTAACAGTTCTATATAATAGAAGCCAACGGTGCATCATCCATTAAGTTCTAGGCATTGTTTTAATTACTTATTTCACAACAAGCCAATGAGGTAATGATCAGAACTCAAGTTACAGACAGCGGCTGAGAAGGATGCAGACACAGTCTGTGTGCAAGTTTTGACTTGCCTGCTGGAGAAACTCACCATTTCCCTTTTATTATTTGTCTTCTGTCTAAAATGGAAATAAAACTGTCTGCTTCTCAAGATGCTTCAAAGAACAAACGATGTAACAGTTAATGATGGCGTTTTTAAAGCATGACTAGCACAGAATATATTCACCATTTCAATCGTTTTACTTTCCTTCGGGGAAGGTCATGAACACGGATGTCACTTCTCATCATGGTATCCAGCAATGATCCTTAGAGTACCTCTCTCAGAAGGTTGTTATAACCATTTGTTTCCCAGGGGCCCCATGAATCACTTTTTTCTTAGAGTTCTTGACATCATCCTTTCTCCTCAGGAGGCTGCCTCTGTCTGTTCGAAGCCCCTGTGCTGGGATATCTGTTTGTCAAGTCTTCCTAGAAGTCTTCTCATGGTGATTTGGTAAACACATTCCTGACATTCTTTCTGTACAGCACCCACTCTTCCAAGAAGCAAAGGCATGGGGAAGGAGTTCAGAGTGCCGCAAAAGCTCCATGAAGAGCCGACAATACTGATAGCACGTTGATGGGAATTGGGAGTGGAGGGGGTTCCAGGGCTCCCTCAAATTCCCTGTCTTCACTTTTCCTGTATCAGTGATACACTATGTATCTGTTGATTTCCTCCCCAAGTGAGTCAGGCAGTCCCTGGGGAGCCTATTGTTAGTGGAGATAAGTAAAGCTGCCTAAAACACAATTTTAATTAATTCAGCATTAACTCTACATTAAATATTGAGAACATAATGAGTGTTCCCCAGATGTCATTGTCAAGTGTAGGAGAAACAACAAACGTGTCAACTTAAGCAAGTTACAGAGGAAAAAGTAGGGGAAAGGTTTGTCTCAATCAGAACAATCTGTTTCTACTCTCTGCTGCCCAGAGAGGCAAACGTTCAAATGACGCCCACGCAACATCAGTTTGGCATTCTCGCTGTGACAGCTCTGCAGATGGTCTGTGAGTAAACATGGCTCATCACACCCTCGTTTTAGGAGGCCCACCCTCCTCCTCACTCAGTCCAGTTTTGCCAAGTGACTTTTATTTTGTGGTCGTTGCTTTTGAATAGGAGTCAAAATTAGTAAATCAATACTTCTTTTGTAACTGCCAACTCTGAGTTTCTCCAGTTGTGCGTGGACTTCGCCCACTGGACAGGCACAGTGCAGGCTGGATGGGTCCAAGCACTCTCAACTCTAGCTCATGGAATTCAGATGCCACACGGCTGAGAGCTGTTTCAGGCTCCCACCCTTTGCTTGAACAGCAGACACACAAGGTCTCATGTGCTTCCGGAAGATTTCTTTCCTAAATGAAAATTTACAGTTTCCATCATGTGTACTCTTGTGCTATTATTAAATATAACTATTCCTCTGACAAGTCAATTCCTTCAGTATTCTTACTGTCTGTCATAGATACAAAGAAGAAAAACCTATAACAGGGTAGCTTATAGCTTTTGTCTTGTTTTTTTTATTTGTTGCTTTTCTATTTTTAGAATTAGTTTATCTTGGGAGTTGGAGGGATTGAATTTCCCACTTTTGTAGAGGACTTGGCTTTGGTTCCCAGTACCCACAGGGTGACTCCCAATCATCTACAACTCCAGTTCCAGGAGACCCTGTGCCCTCTCTAGCATCTGAGGCATTGTATGAACATAGTGTACACCCATAGATTTAAGCAAAACAGCCATACACATAAAATAAATAACTAGAAAATCATATTGTCTAATATAGTGTGAGCACTAGGTAAATACAGTATTGATGAGACACGGCAAAAAAAAAAAAAAAGGTTCAGAACTGATAGCGCTCAAAGGAAAAATGCCATTTTTGAACCTGGAAACGTTCTTCAGTATTTTCCAGAGAATAAAATTTGGAGGTTCCTGTGGTATGGTTGTTAGACACAGGAGGGGCATTTCCCATGAAATCCATGCTATGTTAAATGAAAGGGTGGAAAAGGACTTAGCCAGGAAGAGGATGACCTGGAGTTTGATGGTGCGTTTGCAAGCGGCACTTGGAATCAGCTGAGGCTTTTGGTCCCTGGGACAGGAAGGCAGGTGTTTAGTGGGAGGACAGCAAACCCTGGGATGAAGCCTGGGGATGAATGACAGGAAGCACAGATGCCATAGAAACACACTTGTGCTTCATGTCCCTCACACTGTACACATTTTGAGCATATTTTCATCAAAAAGTTCCAAAAACATTTGTCAAGTTGTAACACAGATTCAAGGGAATGAAGGACTGCGAAGCAGGTGGTGGCCCAGAAGTCTCTGACTGTGTGGTATCAATGTAAATATGCATGATGACGGCATGAAGCCTGCGATGCTTTCACTGCTTCTCCATAATTCTCAGAAACCACTGTGAGGCAGTGGTTGAGTGTGAGGCACTGTGAGGTGGGCAGGTATTGGCTATTTCACTTAGTGGTAGAGACCTAGAGAAGGTGACCAACTTGCTCAGAGGCACAGACACACTAGCTGGTTAAGCTCAGGTTAAAAGCTATACTGAAAATGGGGAGAGTTTGCTATCTATAACTGTCAGCCCTCCACAGGGAGAAAGTCGGGAGGAAAAGACACATTAAAGGCATACAGTGCCTGAGGTGGGGTGGAAAACCTTCTGGTATGGTCAAAGGAGAGGTCCTTCACTGTCTGGAAAATGTGCTTAAAGTATCTGGGACACCAAATGTTTCCCTGGAGTTTCACCTGGAGGAAGGAGGTTGTTCAGTCATGAAAGGTGCAAATGGCTGCAAGGGAGATTGAAATGAAAACTCACCCCCAGCCTGAAGAACTCCTGTCTTCTGACAGGACGGGGACAGTGTGGCATCCTCTCAAGGGCCCAGTAGACTTATGACTACTGTCTCAGTCAGGGTTTTCCTGCTGTGAACAGACACCATGACCAAGGCAACTCTTCTAAGGACAACATTTAATTGGGGCTGGCTTACAGGTTCAGAGGTTCAGCCCATTGTCATCAAGGTGAGAACATGGCAGCATCCAGGCAGGCACGGTGCAGAATGAAATGAGAGTTCTACATCTTCATCTGAAGGCTGCTAACAGATTACTGGCTTCCAGGCAGTAGGATGAGGATCTTAAAGCCCACAACCATGGTAACACACCTCCAACAAGGCCACACCCACTCCAACAGAGCCACACCTTCTAATAGTGCCACTTCCTGACCCAAGCATATACAAACCATCACAACTGTCACAATGAGATTGTTACCTCTGTTAGTCATAAACTTTTCAGGCACAAAATAAGCACAGCTCGTGATAGACACACTGGAGGCTGAGCAGCAGGTTCTCAATACCTCCAAGAACCCAAGAGGATGAGTGGATTTGTATCCCATTAAGTGGTTCCTGCAGGTGCAATTGCTTCTAATGGTGGCACCGTGGTGGAGAAAGCTAAGGTCTCCCCTCTTGGGGAGGGAATCGAGCTAAGAACACATGACCTGGTAAAGTTATAGCTTAGCAGATGAGTTCTCATGATGGGCTCTCTAGGGATGGCACAGCCTGCAGAGACACATGTTCTAGTAAGGTGTAGGGGACACCATTACTGTTCTAGAAGGAAGGGGACTTTACAGAAGTGTGGTAGGTAAGAGGTCAGTGGAGCAGCTGACATGGGCTCACCATACAATATACACAGACCCAGACAGATAGACACACTCCTGAGCTGAGCAGTCTGTGGAAAGCATGAAAACAGGAGCTTGCAGAGAAGAGGTAGAGCCCACAACACTGCCTGGACAATGGAGGAGGAGTGCACAGACCAGTGCATTCCAGGAACTTGGAATACGCTCCCCAGAGAGAAGGAAAATGGGCAAGAAGATGTAAAGGACTCTGGAAATGAGATCTAGGGACCTGGAATCTCAGCAAGTATCCACAGCCACCATAGGGAAATGTAATGCGTTTTCCTCAGTATGTCTCAGTGTTCAATGTAGGACCCAGAAAGATAGTTATGTGTGTGACTGTGGGAATCACTATGGAGGGAGAAGCAAATACCTGCTGTGTACGTGCATGTGTGAGGCAGAACCTCAACAGTCAGAGACAAATACAGATGCTTCTCTGCTTTGATGGAGTCATGGAAAAAGAAAAAAATCACTCTATGTTGAGAATATCAGTTCAAAATGCATCCACTGCACCCAGCGTAATTTATACCACAGGCTAGCAACAGAGTCCAAAGTTTAGCCATCATTGTTGGCTCTCCATCTGAGATCCCCATGGCCTATCCTGGTGGGTCAACAGGCTATTCATCATGAAAAGGAAGATCCCATTTGACACTATCTTCTGACCTCTCAGGAATTTATGGTCCTCCTCTAGGGCTTTCTTTCTGCTAGTCAATCCCTCAGGAATGTTAGCCTTGCTCTGTACAGCTGCTAGACTGAAGGAGGAAACATGAGCCATCTCTCTTAGCCAAAGGCAGCAGCACCAGAGTACATTGTGTTTTTGTGTTAAACACAAGGCCAATTGGCAGGGTCTGAAAATATACAGACACCCACTGGGAGCCCTGTCAGACCCGGGCTTCTTCCCGGGAAAGGTGGCATCTCTGCTGCCTGCTGCTGGGACAGTTGCTGGGGACAGGCTGCGCTTCTCTGCACACTGAGCTCCTTGACACTATATCTTTCCCCTTCCTTCCTAGTCAGTGCGAATTTGTGAAAACGTCAGCCCCTAAAAATCAGACTCAAACTGCCATGATGTGCCATTTTAGAAAGCAGCATGTTACAGGAAAAGGTCGTTTTAAACATAGTTCCCAGCTGGGTCCACAATTCTTTCCAGATGCCCACATGGTTTGGCAGAGCCTGTAGGAGCTCATTAGATTTTGATTGTGGTGAAAGCTCAGTGCACCCCCACTCCAGGGCACTGATAGCCCAGGGACGTTGTATATGTGCTGGTGTGGAGCAAGCTGGGTATGGGTCTGACCTGGGTTCAGCCTTCATTTCTCAACCTCCTCTCAGCTCCCCTTTGGAGAAAGATGGAGCCCGACAGTGGTCTTTGCGCGGTGCTTGGAGCTCGGTTATCAGGTCATTTGCATCCCATTGTGGTATATTCAGGGGCTTCAAGTCAAATCTTTCAGAGTCCCCCAAAAGGTAGACATACCACCTTCATCCTTACAGCCCAGTGCTCAATGCTGTCAGGACTTAGATAGTTGCTTCTTTGGGGAGCTAGAGTGAGAAACTTCCAGATGGAATTTCCCCACCTCTACCAGCACTTCCTAGTTGATGGTGCAGGCAAATCTAGTAAGAGCCCTGGGTCTCATGGTTGCTTAGGAGCCTGGATCTGGCACTCTGACTACCCCCAAACTCTGTTCCAGTCTGGGCTCCATCTGAATAGAGCATGTGGACTGGACAGCATTTTGCCAGGCTTCTGTGGGAATCAATGCTTGCAGTAACTAAGGAAATGCTGCTTGTGAGATGTTCAGAGGCAAGACTCTGGCCAAAGGTCTTTAAAGAGTTGTTGCACCAGAACAATGTGCTTGGAGCACCACTGTGGACACATGACACTGGCTAGCTCACCCTTGAAAGATGATCAAGTCAAATGAGCCTTTTCTCAGCCCACTTTTGGTTACTATAACATGGTTCACTGACATTGAATAGGTGAGTTATAGAAAACAGAGGTTTAGTTTGCTTAATAATCTGGAAGCTTGGGACAACCAAGAAAATAAAACAGTTTTTGCATTTTCCAGGCTTCTGGTGAGGTCTTTGTGCTGTTTTGACTCATGTAGTGAAAAACACCAGTGACATGCATGTGCATATGTGTGTGTGTCTCTGTTTGTGTGTGTGTCTGTGTGAAAGACACGGAGAAAACTCATAGAAGCCCAGCTATCTCCATAAGAAAAGCTCCACTTAAGAGGGCTCTGCCTCCATGACTGGTGGCCCCCAATGCTGCCACACTGGCAGACACATTTCAGCTTGAGTTTCAGAGGAAAAACCATTGCAGACCTGATTATGGCCTCTGTGGAAGCAGCATCTCATCTAAACCTTAACTCAGTACTGATATGCACACCCATCCATTCCAGAAATCACTCGTCTTCAAAGCACATGGCCTGGACAAGGATGCACTGAGTTTGAAGAGGGTACTCCATTGGTCCTCTGTCAGAATTTATTTCTGTTGGAATTCAACTGTTACTTCCAAGGGCACCTAGTCATAGCCAGATGTTTAATGACCACCCATTATGGAGCTCAGCCTTGAATCACTTTAAGATACTGGAGAACGTCCACAAAACAACAAATAAATATGTCTTCACATTCCACTTACAGGACTATACATTTTCCATTTATCTAAAATGCTTAGATATCCTGCCACCATAGGTATCAGTGCTGGGGCTCAGGGGGACACACAACACACCCTGATCCAGGGCAGCTACAGCATGTCTTGTTACCCATGTCAGGACTCCTCAGGCCTGTGTGTGGAACAATTTTGCAGAGAAGGGGAGAGAAATAGCCAGGGAAGGCCCACAATAGATGAAAAGATAACCTAAGGACCAGGAGCCAAGCATGGATGGAGTGGCTGATATGCTTCAAGTGGGTAAGAATGTCACAGGGCCATACAGCTTGTGCATGGCACAACTGTGATGCAGTAAAGGTCTTAGACCAGAGGAAGCAAGGGCCATGTCTTCAGATCCTAAGCTAGGGAAGGTGATTATGTTCTGGCAGCTAGCATCTCCCCATATGAGCACCTTAGGGAAGTGTTTATCCTTAACAAGCAAGCCTTAATTCCTGCTATGAAGATCAAAATGAACACTAGACTCTTGACTTGGAAACCTAGTGGGCTTTACTGAGAGCCTCAGAAGATGTGGCACCTCCTAGAAGACAGAAGGAAAAGATGTTTAGGACTTCACCCATGTTATTGTCCCTTCAATTAGCAGACAGATCCTAGCAGCAAACAACTCTGGACCTAAAATGAGGATAAATACATTCACAAAAACAGTGAACTCTGAGGCTCCACCTTTATTTTGTAACCAACAAGAAGGAATCCCTGCATTTGAAGACATCTTTCCTCAAACCCCATTCCAGGCTTTGCCTCCATCCCACACCATGAGTGATACTGGAAGTGGTATTGGCTTAGACTAGTGCAGGCTGAGAAAGGTTGACCTTGAAGACTTCAGCCACCCACCCTCTGCTCATCCAGCTTCAGTTCCTATACTCCAAGGAACAGACATAGACCTGCTCATGGATGGATATGGGCAGTGAAGGATGGGGAAGCCAGCCTAACCCATACCATGAGCTGAGCATCTGGCTGGTGTTTCTTAGCTGTGTGAACACGGCTGTGGGTTGAGACCATCCTCTGTGATGGCCTTCACAGCATGGTGGGATGTAGGGCAAGCAAGAGGGGGCAGAGAAGCTGAGTGCAGGACTCTGTGTAACACTTAAGGCACGTCTGCTCCCTGCTGGAACTCAGTCTTGGGTCAGAAGCAAGAAGCCAACAGTGTGCATGCATGAGTGGCCCAGGAAGTGAAAGGCAGCCTGGCCTAGGATGGTAACACCAGGGTTTGTAATCTGTTCTTCCCCGCCCAGTGTTTACCATCCCAGAACTCTATCAGCCATAAAGTTCTAAATGCATTATATAAAATTTGCTCATTTTCCTAAAGAAAAATTTACTGATATTTTATGTTCAAAGAGAAAGCCTTAAAAACATTGGTCAAAAAAATCATCTCTAATAGGCAAGATTTGGGTAAGCAGAAAAAAGGTGGGTCTCCTGCAGAGCATGTGTTTGTGAGTGTTTGTGTAGGTGGGCTTCTGAACCAACATTCTATCATGAAAGTGGGCACTGCCAGAACCATACTCTGGGTCCCTATGCCATGTGGATTTCACTGGAGAATGCCAGACACCTAAGGAAGCAGAGCTAGCTCCTGAGGTCAAGGAGTTAGTGATGCCCTTACCCCTCCTTGGCGTAACAATATAGAGATGGTTTTAAAAGGTAATCAAGTCATATATCAGAATAAAAGTGCTGTGGTCAGGGGGTTGGAGGCCCAAGTCTTGGAGTTTGCAGGAGGAAATGGCTGTAGATCTAGCTGGAGCCCAGGTATTCATCGTCAGATGCAGGATCACTTCACCAGGTCGGTGTTAAGTTCAGAAAAAACCATGGCCAACATGAATCCTGGTTCCACTCTGGATCAATCCCAGCACATTGTCTACAGCAGGGGAGTAGGCATGAGGGATTTTTGTGAAGATGCTCTATGGCATTCTAAGGTGTAGCTGGTACTGCTCAGTAACACCTCTGTATATTTCATAGACGTGGTAACTCCTGTACTTAAATACCTCAAATGTCTCTCACGTTTAGTTAGCTTCTAGCCTTTCACAAGGCCCATGGGCTTAGAGAGTCCCCATGAAGACTGGTGTGTCCTCCCTCTCCATTACTAGACTGTGGCTCCTCTTTTTCCCACAAGACTCATCTTCAAGGATCATTCCTTGGCTAAAGATATACTTCTTGGGCCTGGCTGGCTTTATTCTACCTAAGTCCAGCCATTGGAGATGGCTTCCTAATACATTCCATATAAACCAAATAGCCACGAGCCTCCTCACTCCCTCTTTGGCATTTGCCATAACTCCTGTATTGTCCTGGTTGTTTACCTCCCTGTTAGCTTCTTAGGCTCTGGTTTCTAGACTTAAGGTCATACCAGAGTTCTCAACCTGTGGGTTTCAATCCTGTTGGGAGTCAAAGAACCTTTTCAAAGGTGTTACCTAAGACCATCAGAAAACACAGATATTTATACTACAATTCATAATAGTAGCAAAATTACAGATATGAAATAGCAACAAAAATAATCTTATGGGATCACTATAACATGAGGAACTGTATTAAACCATTGCACTGGGCTATACAAAGACCAAGGTGACCTCTTTTTAGTGTGTGTGTGTGTGTGTGTGTGTGTGTGTGTGTGTGTGTGTTTCTTACCAGAATGTATATTATAGATATTCAGTAAGTATTTGTCCTGGGAAAGAGTTAAAAGTTCTCTACTTCATAGTCTCTCTCACATACCTCCCATTCCAAAAGATAGATGTCAGCAGATAGGTCCTTGTTCAATCTCTCCCTGAAACAGCCCTTACCTGCCCATTTCTCCTCTTGTTGACATGGTTTTCCTCATTCCCTAGGCTACACTTTACTCTTCTACTGCCTGCTCAAAAGTTAGCATGTGCCAGCCTCACCTTGAATGTTGTTAAGATGCAAGCTGCATGGCTTCCCCTCCTTACCTGAGCAAAGCTTTGATTTAGTTTCTATCCAGGGCTGGGTGCTGCTGCTGCTGTGTGTCTATCTAGGGCTGGGTGATGCTGATGCACTGTCTACCCAGGGCTGGGTGAT
>JADRCH010000155.1:460771-503056 GCA_019843965.1 Rhynchomys soricoides | reverse complement strand
ATGATACTGCAGATTTCTGTTTTTACGTGTGTGTTGGCACCAGTGCTCAAGGTTAATCTCTGTCCTCTGCCTTCAATTTCTCAATTGCCATTGGACTCTTTGCTCCTAGTGTTTAAAAGTATAAAATTTCCTCATTCAAACATTAAAATAAAACCACAAGTGAAATAATATTTTCCTAAATCAATCACCACTTTTTCCCATCCTGCATTGTGACAGCTGAGAAGGGCAGAGAGCTACCTCTGGGCTCCATGTGGTGGTCCAAGGAAGATTCAGTCACCAGCCTCCCTGTCTGCCATGTGGCAGTTCTTCTTCTCGTTTTAGTCTGTTTCTTCTAGAACCATTTCTTTTATAGAAATGCCTGCCCAGCTACCGTCCTTCTCTCTGTGTGACTTTGCTATAGTTTATAGGAAATAGAGGAATTGGCAGAACTCTCCAACTGTCCCAGAACAGCCTCTGTAGGTTTGTCTCTTCCCCATCCCTGATACTTATCAGAATGGAGATGGTATCTTTGTCTTCCCAAAGAGATGCTTCCAGCTCTCAGGTAGACTCCTGACGAAGAGTTACATCATCCGGCTTCTAAGACGCTGGTTATTCTGGTGGAAAATGAATCTTAGAAACTATAATTGAAGAATCACTGATGCCCACTACTGTGGGATTTTAACTGTTTAAGGTCCTTTCAGTGGTCAACACTGAGAAATAACTGGCTTCTTAAAGAGGGTGTGTTTTTCCTGATGCTTTCGAATCAAATTTAAAGCAATGGTGCTTATTTCAGCAAATGGATCTCATATTCCAAACCTTAAGTGAGCCTGGCATAATTATTTTGTAGATCTTTCAATTGTCACACAACTGTCTCAGAATCAAAACACCAACTCTAAAGTGATTTCTCAAAGCTATTTTAAAACTATATTTCTCTTATGGCTGAGAGAGAGAGAGAGAGAGAGAGAGAGAGAGAGAGAGAGAGAGATGGCAAGCTCCATGCTTCATGCCTCTTCACATGAGAGAACTAATCTCATTATTGTGGCTATTTGTTGAAACAACCTTTTAAAAACGTTCTCTAGGCATTCTGAGTTCTGCTCCTGGATGTGACAGCAGTTAGGCATTTAACCCTGTGCTTCAAACACTTAACTCCTTTATTCTTGTGTCTACATATCCTCAGCTGTCAGATGAGGTCAGTCGTGATGTTTCTGGGTCCTAAATTCTCTATTTTGGATTCTATGTGAACAGATCCCAACCATTCCATGAAGAAAATATATTTCAGTGAGAGGAAACAAGCCTGCCATCTCATATGAACTTCTGGAGTACTTTTCTTCCTGAGTTGGGACAGTAAGAGCATCTGGCTAGAGCATGTGGGTACAGAGATGCTGGGCATACTTCTCAATCACTTGAGTCTTGATTGTCTTCACCAATGGCACTTTCGCTCTAAGCCTAGTACTGGCAGCCAGCAGTAGCGCACCAGCCATGCTAGGAACACGTGTACTGGCATCTGTAGAATGTGGATTCCTTTGCAGTTCACTGAATCTGACATCCTGGCTCTAGCTCTAAAGGGAAAAATCTACATCTGCCAAACTTGAGCTTTAAAGGTTGTGTGTGCTATGCTTCAGGGAATAAGAACAGACCGTGTGAGCCAGACCAGCTTGCTTGGGCCTCTGCCACAGGTGTACAGTTTCTCAGGCCAAAGCACAGGGGAAGAACAGAGTCCCCTGCCACAAGGCCTGGCTGTATCCCAAAGATCATGACCTACCCTCTTCAACCTTTGTACCTGGAGAGGAGAGGTTCATTGACTCTGTGACCCAAGGGTTTCTAAGAAGATAGTGGTACATAACTATTCTTGTGCTGATAAACATTTACTGTTGGCTACACATAAGGCTTTGTTTTGGAACTAGACATGAAATGGTGGATAGCTAGTGTTTGGAAGCTTTTGAACAGTGGTTCTCAAACTTTTCAACTATTCTATGCCCAGGTTGCCCATGAGATCACTTACATCAGAAAGTATGGTTTCTGCCAAGAACCCTCTAAGTGATTCCTACTGTCTCCAGAGGAAACAGAGTGAAGTGAAGAACATCATGCTGTGGCAGCCACGCATGAGGCAGGCTGGCAGCATGTGGAGGTGGCACAGCTGCCCACAGTGGGAAGGAAGGAGGGATAAGCTGCAGCACAGTCCATAAGGAGGAGTCTCGGAGCACAAAGCACATAGCCAGAGAGTTAGGTGGAGTGAGAAGCAAAGGAAGGAGATTTGTCACAGGTAACGGTGGTGGAAACAAGGCAAAGGAGGGAAACCTAAGGGGAGGTGCCCTCAACTAGCTGAGAGAAAAACGTGAGGAAGGGAATACAGAGTTCCACTGTGAATCCCTGAAATGTACAGTGTCTTTTCAGAAGGAATGTCCACAGGCAACTGCCCACATTTACTGAGAAATGAAGGGGCAGATAGGGGGGAAGAAATAGATGTGGAGCTAGGCCATACAGAGGGGTCAGAGGCCCTGATTGCCAGTAACTTTCGTGTTCTGACTTTTGGTGACCAGGCTTAAGGAAGAAGAAAACTGAATCCTAGCCAAATGATGAAACTATTGCAGATCCTTTCTTCTTGCCATCGATTGATGTATTTTTAAATTAAACATTTTTTAAATATACCTATAGATTCAGAAAATGCTGTATACTCTTTACCCAGTTTCCCTCAGTGGTGTCAGGTTTTAAAACCTTAGTGTGAGATCAAATTTAAGATACTGACATTAACAGAGAGCATTGACCTCTTCTGAGTTCTCAGATTTTTCCTGTGTGTCTGTGCCTGTGTCTATGTGTCTATGTATGTATGTCCATGTGTGCTTGTGCGTGCATGCATGTGTGTGCTCATGCATGCATGCATGCATATATGTGTCTATGTGCGTGTATCTATGTGTGTCTGTATGTGCATGTGTGTCTTGTGTGAAAATATGTGCTCATGCATGTGTGAGTCTGTGTGTGCATATGTGTGCTAGTGCACGTGTGCATGTGTCTCTCTGTGTGTGTCTGTATGTGCATAAGTATGCTCATGCATTTTTGTTTGTGTGTGTGTATGCATGCATGTGTGCATGCATTCATGCATGTGTGTGTGTGCGTGTGTAAATGTGTGCTTATGCATGCATGCATGTGTGTGTCTCTGAATGCAAATGTGTGCTCATGAATGTGCACATGTGTATGTCTGTATGTGCATATGTGTGCTAGTGCACATGTACATGTCTGTATATGCATATGTGTTCATGTATTCATGCATGCGTGTGTGCATGTGTGATATTTCCTCATTATTTGAGCATTTATGTAATTGGCTCTTATATTAAGCAGGATCCTCAAGTTGGAGGACAGTGGGCAGAGTGCAACTGTTTCTCAGATTGCTCCTTTATGACCTACCTACTCCCTCTGTCACAAGCACCAGTTGCAACTCCACTAAGCTATTCTACAACCATGCAATATTCTCCGCCACCCTGTGTATTAATGCTATATGAATTGATCATGGTGGAGCCTGCAAGGCCCAGAGCTCAGGAGACAGAGAGAGAAGGATAGAAACTTGGAGAACAGACTGGACTACACAATGAGATCCTGTCTCCAATGGTGAAAGGCAGATGCAGCTCAGTGGAAGGTAATTAAGTACTGCAATAGAGAATATTATATAAACAGGATCACACCACATAGCATAGCCTTTTGTGACTTTGTAAAATGTCGCTTGAGAATTACCCAAGCTCTACCGAATGGTGACAGTTTCCCACCCCACCCTTACCTTTTCATTGCAAAGTACCTTTCAGTGGTGTGGTTTATCTGTGTGTCAAGTTTACTGTGTTGCCAGTTGCCCAGCTATTTAGTCACAGAAACACTATCGCAGATGAAATGAAATGAGATTTAAATACACAGATGTGGCACCTTTCAGAATGTGTGAGGATCTCGTCCAGCCAGTGGAGGACTTGACAGGAACAAAAATGCTCACTGTCCCCCACATGAGAGATGCTCACCATCTGATGGTCTCCCAGCCAAAGCCTCGGGCTGTTCCTGCCTTCAGCTTTGAATTGAGCCATTGTCCTTTTTATGAGCTTTGACTTCAGACTGGACCATATCACCAGATCCTGTTTTTGTGGCCATGAAACACGGAGGCCTTCACCTCTTCCCTCTCTCTCTGTCCTTCTTCTTATCTCTCTTCTCTTCCTCTCCTTTGTTCCTTTCTATTGGGTTTATTCCTTTGAAGAACCCTGACAGCTTGTTTAATGATTCATCCAATGAAGAGCAACTGGGCTGTCTCCTGTTTGTAGCCATTATGAGTAAAGCCACAAGGAGCATTCCCAGACAGGTTATTCTACCACATAGCTCTTCAATTTTCAGAGAAGAAGGACCAAGGAGGCAAGTGCCACATCATATTTGGTTCCTAATCAGAAAAAAATCGTGCTCCATGGCCATCTCATCTTATAGTCCTGCAAGCAACATAAAAGTGAAGTGGTTCATCCACACCTCCACCACTGGGTAATGCCACTGGTTTCTATCACATCTATTATGACTGGCACATAGGGATTTCTCAGTTTGACATCTATTAGCATTTCTTTAAGGGCTACCAATGATGAGCATATTTCATGCAGCATTTTATCCCCTATTTTTCATCTTTGATAAAGTGGACATTTATGTTTTTGTTCATTTCCTAAGCAGGTTGTTTCTTTTAAGGCTGTTGAATTTTTGATAGTTCTTCCTATTGTAGACTCTAGTGCATTCTCGGATATGTGGTTTGCAAATGCTCTTTCCCACTGTCATGTGGGCAGCTCTTGAGCAGTGGCAATGGGAGGGATGAAAAATTAGGATAGTTTTCACACTGTGGAGGTAGGACAGTGGGTAGAGCTGTACACTCCCCTTCCTTCACCAAATCAAAGCTGACTAATATTAGAAATGCACAGTCCATTTAATAAAACATAAGTCACCAAGTCTGTACAAAAGACCTTAATAATGTGGATTGTGAGAGAAAGCAAATGCTATGATCCCATACCAAAGTGTATCCCTGTTTATTCTACTTGCCAAAATTAGGTCTCAGGCTTGGAATGTCACTAGGAGTTGGAATCAAGGTGTTGACTCATTTACAGGGCAGGAGTTTGAAGAACTCAAGTATCTAGGATGCCCTCGGTCTGTAGACTGATGAAAGTTCTACCACAGTGAAGAGTCTCTTTGCCCAGGAATATAGTTTGGGAATGCAGTCTTCCAAAAGACTTTAGCAGAATTAATGCTTCCTAGAGCTAAAATGGATGAATTTGATTTTTATGATAACATTGACAGTTTAGACAACTCTAGTGGAGAATGGAAAATAGCATCTAATAGTTTGGTTTTATACTGAAGAAACACTCCTAGTCTCTCTCCACAGGGACAGCATCTCCCCTCTGTCTTGCCTCTCCCTTAGTTCTAGAACATGCATCAGGACAGACATTCCTCTGACCACACCATCTTCACTTGGGGTGGAGCATGACTCTGTTGATACAATTAATGAGACTCTGCTATGTTGAGGTGAGAATTTTGTAAAAAGAGAAACTATTGTTGGCTATTGTTTCCAAGTCAGTCATGTGAAATTATAATACAGTGGGTTATGATTCTGGAGCTAAAGAGAGTAAAGGAGAGGAGAGGAGAGGAGAAGGAAGGAGGGAGGGAGGGGGAGAGAGAGAGAAACACACATAGAGAGAAACAGAGAGAATAGAACCATTATGACAAATTGAACCAATATGTTCCCTTTATGATTAATCCATTCTGAGTTCTGTCTTTCATGTGCCAAATAATCCTACCTGAGGAAGTCCACTCTGATTCACAGAGAAGACATGTCACAATGGCAAGTGTCTTCTGCAGAGAAGCTTTACCTTTCAAGTATCATTGTTCTTGGGGAAGCACTGCTTGGAACAACAATACCATCCACATGTGTTATCTGTTTGGACACTTCTGTTGTGTCAACACACACCTCTGACTACTCACTGACAGCGCCAGCAAGCAGACTCTTCATGTCACCCACATCTCTAGTGGAGAACAAGTTTATATACTTTCAGGGCCAAGGTCTGTCTGTCTGTGGTGAATGGGATGTGGGTCTCTCTGAATGAGTAGGAAGTGACTCTGACTCTGTGTGCCATGAAATACTTCCCAGATCTATAGTGAATCTGTAGCTGCCCTTGTCCCTTATTCTTCATCTCTTCTGTAGAACTCAAGTCCCAGTGATCTATTCTAATGGAGGATTAAAAGACGCTGTTTCTCTCTAAGTTTTCTTTGCTCTTCAAGTACATAGTATATTTCACATCCTCCTTGTGGCTTTCTCCACCTGACTTCAGGCACCTCCTCACTCTCATCTCTCAGAGGACTCAACCTTTCCTGATGCTTGCTTACCTAATTTTTCCAGCCTTGCTGTGCTATCTGCTACCTCAATCTTAACAGTCTTATGATGAAGACCGAGGTGTATGAGTCAAAGGCCCTTAAAAGCTGTCACAAGTGAAGCAAAATGACCAGGAGACAAGGAGTGGGGCTTCATACTAAATGAACATAGTAAGGATTCTTCTGGCAGTATTCTTGTGAAAGGTGGGCCATGGTGATCAGAAAGTGTATATGTGTGTGTGTGTGTGTGTGTGTGTGTGTGTGTGTGTGTGTGTAAAAGAACCTAATCAGATTTCAGGTTGGAGACATGCTCTTGGTAAGACTTTGTGGCTTGAGAAAGTGCACAAACCAGCATAGGAGAAAAATCAAGAGCTGGCCTGTGGTCTTTGAGTTTTTGTCAGAACCTGTTTGCACTGAGCTGCTCTGACCTTCAACAGGACAAAAGCTGCAAGCATGGGGCTGTCAAGCAGATTCCAGCCCCTCCAAGCCCATTTGCTTACATAGACAGGGCACCCACAAAAGTCCCCTGTGTGACGTGCCACATGTCTCAGTAGCCTTGCTGTTTTCTTGACCAGCAACTCAGACTGGCCTTCCTGTGGATGGGTTGGACAGCATCAGTTCAAATCCCACATGGCTATGTCCTGAGGAGGGCAAGTATTGTTCTTAGGGTTTGCTGTTGTGAACATGTAAATAGCTCAAGAGAAGAGCTTGTTTCTTGTGCTCTGACCATCAGGGCTATCTTTTCTTAGAGGCAGCTTTGATTCTATATGGCTCAGCGCTTTTCCACTATCAAAAGCATGATCTAACACCCGCTAATGATTCACTTCGTCTCCAATGTACTCTAACTTATATGAGAGTTGCTTGATTTGCCTTGCAAGTGTTTGCTGATATTGCCAGTATTTATATCTCAAGGCATCAGCTGCAGCAAAAAGTAAGGAAAGTGATAATTTACTCAGCCATATATTCATTTACTCTTTTAAAAAATCCTGTAAAATGTATTGAGTGTTTCTATAGCTCCAATGCTGTCTCGTGTATTAGGGCTCCAGCAAGTACTCACACTAGCAAATATATTCACCAGCTGGACCTTACTTGTTAGCAAGGATACTGATCACAATGAATAAAATATGTAAGGGTCAGATAATGAAAAGTGCTATTAAAAAAACCTCACAAGTCAGAGAAAGCATCCAGGGAGCATTTTGAGTCAAGCTTGCTATTTAGGAGAGTTCTCAATGAAGATCTGCTTGAGATACTCAAGCAAAGGCCTGAAGGGGAGAGGCAGAGCCAGACAGGAGTTAGAAACAGTTATGGTGCTGGTATACAAAGGTTTTGTGGCAAGCATGACTGACTATGAGCAAACAGGACCCAGAGATATAGCTAGAACCCAAGCTCCTCTTCTGCTTCACACAGCAAAAGCCACCAGTTTCCCTCATACAGTGACCATGCAGGGACACCATGGTGATCGATGGTATCTGACTTGTTACCAAAGGTGATACTTAGGCAGCATGTTTTAAATTTTCCCCAACATAAAGGAGAGTTTCAGGGGAGTCAGATAGTGTTTTCTTGCAGCTCTTGGGACATCCTAGCAAAAGTCTTGAATATTAAACTTGAACCTTGTTTCATTAGCAAAGGATGGGGATACAAAAGGCTCCTTCTCTTTCCTAGTGTTGCACACTCTACATACTGCCCATGAATGACATGAGTAGTAAGTATGTCTCTCATGAAGCTCACACCATGATGGGGTCTGATGGGCAGAGTCACGATGCCAGCAGGAAGGAATGGCTTATTCCAGACACACTCCTGGAGACAGAGAGAAGTGCCTGACACATGTCCCTAGAAGAAAGAAATGTCTTAAAATAACTGTGGTTTGAGATAGGTACATATCCACAGAAGTCTACTGTTACTCTACTCATAGTGCCGAAAATAGGGAGTTAATCTAGACATCCACGAGCAGGCTCATAGATAAAGATTATATGGTTCATAATCAATGCAGACTTCTATTTGAATGTGAGAACAGAGTAAAACAGATGAAAGTGGAGACCGTTGTGTTGAGATGAAACAGACTAATAAAGATTAATATCATGTTTTCTCATACACAGAATGTGTGTGTGTGTGTGTGTGTGTGTGTGTGTGTGTGACATGAATATAGAAAAGAGACTATGAGGTGGAAGAAAGTGATCTAACTAGATGACAGAGGAGAGCAAGAAAGGGTGATGGAACACATGGTACAAAAGGACAGAGGACACTGCTTGGGAGAAAGGAAGCTGACAAGGATGAAAGAAGAAGGACCAACAAGAACAAAGTGTGTCTCTTCCTTCAGGGTACCACCAAAGAACATGCTGTTGCCATGGCCGCCACCTCATCTGTTGTTACTGGTAAGAACAAGACATGCCCGGTGTGTCACCTCTGCAGAGGCATTCTTGATGCCAAGATCTGCATCTTTGATCTTGGAGGAAAGAAAGTAAAATGGATGCATTCCCACGTGGTGGCTGATGAGTGTGAGCCACATTCTGATTCTTGGAATCCTTCCTCAGTTACCTGTAGCCAAGTCTTCACCTCTGGACCTGCATTCATGGTGATTCAAATAGAACAGTGACCTTATCTCTATTATGAGGTTTCCCCCCCAGAAATGAACATTGTAATAACTAACAAGAGAGCTAAGGTCTACTAACACTAGCAAGAGAGGTATTTAAGTGCCTATTTGTTATGTTTTGTAAAAACAAACAAACAAAAAACCATAGAGATTTGCTTACAGTCTCCAGACCTATACCACGATTTTCAAGAATCTATTAGAGATACAAAACTCATGACCAAAAGAGTAGCTAGACCCCCACAAAATGTGCAGCTTACAGTTTACCATCATTCTGACCTATGAGGCCTGTGAACAAAAGGTTAATATTAAGAAATGTGAAAAACAAAACATAAAATAACTGCTTATATAATTTAATGAAAGTCAATACTCATTTTTTTTTCATTCTAAAAAATTCCTTTAAGGACAAAAGTAGAATATATTTTGGTTATGAACTCTGGTAAAGTTAGGCTTGTATAAGCAGATCATTATATAGCTCTTAAAATAAAAACCAGGAAAGAAAAGAAGAGAATAATCATCTATGACCACTGCAATTTCACATGGTTTTGAAGTCAATACAAATCAAGAGAGTTATCAATGGAAAAGAGCATTCAAATATTTATCTTAATACCATGGAACTAAACTCAAGATTATCATAAATCTGATAATAAATAGTTTGATGAAGTGGCACAAATTGATTAAAATGAATCCTTCCCACATACAAGCAGGAATTAAGAGATGTAGTGTTATGGAGATATTATCTAATATTTGTCATATAAGACGGGCCTACAGTGCTAGTTCTTAGCCTGATAAAAAATGTGCAGCTCCAAGCAATAAAAATCAAAAGTGTTTCTCTAGAGATCTAGAAGAGAGGTTGAGAGAAATGCTGGATTACCAAGTATCTACTAGCCTTGTGGCAATGGCATTGTTTTCCAGGCTATCTCCTTAATGTTCATGTGGCTCTCACGAAAGCATTGCAGAAAAACTGTTGGGAAATGACATTTATAAGTCATACATAGCTGTAACACAGGGAGTATCAGAAGAGAAGGAAGCAGTCAGAGGGACCACGCCGAGTGGGCTGAGTTGGGACAGTGTCCAGTGTCCTGAGTATCTGCTTAGGTGACCTCAGCAAGAGTAGGGTTTGGTCCCAGCATTGGGAAGACAGATGAAGATCAAGGAAGTGCAGACAATGATGGAGTGTCAGGACTCAGCTGGATGGTGGAAAAATAATGAAGTTAGAAGGTTATTCCTTTAGATGGAAGAGGAGAAATTGAGGCTAGATTCAGGGATGAGGATCAATATATTATTGTTTGTGTGTCTTGGGTCAGTTTCCTTCTTTGCCACATTTCTTTTAAAAATTATTCAAAATATATGAACATATGCTTGAAACTTCCAAATAACACAGTCAACATTTTAAATCTTTCAATTCTTTAAGCCAATAAAAACAAACTGTCAAAATACAGCCCAGCTGCAAGTGCTTCAGTCTACAGCTTCCTGCAAGATCAGTCATGGCACAGAAGTTGTCAGTGTAACCAACCACTATCTGACTGGAATTACAACCCACTCCATGAGATGGAACCCATGTAAGACACTGCTCTGGTGGCCAAGAACCTCTAGACTAGATCCGCCATGGACCTAAGGGGGAAACCCAAATATTACTGTTCTGCTAATGGAACAACATAGTATCAAAATGATTCCTAATGACATTCTGTATATTTATAGATCAATGTCTTCCTCAGCCATCATCAGAGAAACTTCCTTCTGCAGTAGATGGGGACAAATACCGAGACTCCCAACTGGACAATGTGTAGAGAGCAAGAGACCTTGGAACACTCTGTCCTAAATTGAATTTCTCCATTAAAACCATCCCTGCTCAGTGCTCAAGAACTCTGTAGAAGAGGCAGAAAGATTGTAAAAGCCAGTGGGGATGGAAGACATCAAGGAAACAAGGCTGGGCTGATGCACAAACGACTGCACAGAGACTGTAGCAGCATGCTCAGGGCTTGCACAGGTCTAATTCAGATGGGATTCCAGTGCTGACAGAGCAAGTAGTCACAAGCTCCCATCTCTAACCCAGAAACCATCTTTAACTGGTAACTGCTTGCAAAGAAAAAGTTAGTTTTCTCTAGCAGAGTCTCACTGGGAATACAAACCACATTTACGGGCAGGCCCTATGTCCAGCGGTAGATGGCCAACACAAAACTAACTTACCAGTATTTTGAGAGGGTTTTTGTCTTGTCATTCTTTGTCTGGGCTTTTTTCCCTTAAAGGTCTTTTCCTATATATTATGGTTTCTGATTTTGCTTTAATGGGTTTTCTGTGTGTAAATGTGTGTGGTTCTATGTCAGTATGTTTCTTGTGCATTTTATTTGACTCCTTTTTTACTTTTAAAAATGTTTTGTTATATTCTAGTTTAGTTTTAAAAGAATAATAATAATTATTATTTTATACTTTTTTTTCTAGTGAGAGAGAAAGAAATTAAATGGGGACGTGGGGAGGATCTGGGAAGAGTTGGGAAAGGGGAACCATAGTCTGAATATATTATTTTGAAAAATCTATTTTAATAAAAATATATATTTCTATGCTCTTTATCTTTGAAGATTTTTTTTCCTTAATAAGAAATCCTGGGTCTGTACCTCCGTCGCTTTCATTTTTCTTCTGTATATTTGTGTATTGGGGTCATTCATAGGAATGCATTGGACCACCTCTTTGTTTAACTGCTGCCTAGTACTCAATGACTCCCTTAACAAATTGGATGTTTCCCAATGCTGTAAAGAATATTCTTGCACTTGTGCTGAGGAGGCAGCAGAAGGCGAGCTCCAGACACAGTGACTGAGGAAAAGCTGGGAGGTAAGAGCCTGCCTGCTTCCACCTGTGGCCAGAAACCCCACCTGGGCCAACAGGCCTCTCCATATACAAGTAGCTTAGAGAGAAAGCTACCTGCCCACTTTTGCTGAAGAGCCAGCAACAGGAGGACTCCAGACGCAGGGTCTGAAGAACAGCTGGAAGAGAGAACTGGTCTCCCAGGAATATTGACAACTGAGCTTGAAGGAAAGACAAGCCACAATCAGACAGAGAAAGACCAGCTAACTCCAGAGATAACCAGATGGCGAAAGGCAAGGGCAAGAACACAAGGAACAGAAACCAAGACTACTTGGCTTCAGCTGAACCCAGCTCTCCCACCACAGCCAGCCCTGGATACCCCAACACACCAGAAAAGGAAGACGCAGACTTAAAATCACTTATCAAGAGGATGACAGAAGATTTTAAGAAGGAAATAAATAACTCCCTTAAAGAAATACAAGAGAACACAGGTAAACAACTGGAAACCCTTAAAGAGGACACACAAAAATCCCTTGAAGAATTACAGGAAAACACAATCAAACAGGCAGAAATACAGGAAAACACAATCAATCAAATGAACAAAACCATTCAGGAATTAAAAACAGAAATAGAAACAATAAAGAAATCACAAAGGGAGACAACCCTGGAATTAGAGATAATAGGAAAGAAATCGGGAGTCATAGATGCAAGCATCACCAACAGAATACAAGAGATGGAAGAGAGAATCTCAGGTGCGGAAGATACCATAGAAAACATGGACACAACAGTCAAAGAAACCACAAAATGCAAAAACCTCCTAAACCAAAATATCCAAGATATCCAGGATGCAATGAGAAGACAGAACCTGAGGATAATAGGTATAGAAGAGAGTGAAGACTCCCAACTTAAAGGACAAGTAAATATCTTCAACAAAATTATAGAAGAAAACTTCCCTAACCTAAAGAAAGAGATGAACATAAATATACAAGAAGCCTACAGAACTCCAAATAGACAGGACCAGAAAAGAAATTCCTCCCATCACATTATAGTCAAAACACCAAATACACAAAACAAGGAAAGAATATTAAAAGCAGTAAGGGAAAAGGGGCAAGTAACATATAAAGACAGACCTATCAGAATTACACCAGACTTCTCACCAGAGACTATGAAAGCTAGAAGATCCTGGGCAGAGCTCATACAGACTCTAAAAGAACACAAATGCCAGCCCAGGCTGCTATACCCAGCAAAACTCTCAATAATCATAGAGGGTGAAACCAAAATATTCTATGACAAATCCAAATTTGCACAGTATGTTTCCACAAACCCAGCCCTACAAAGAATAATACATGGGAAATGCCAACGCAAAGAGGGAAACTACACTCATGAAAAAGAAAGAAAGTAATCTTTCAACAAACTCAAAAGAAGATAGCCACACAAACAATATTAACAACATCAAAAATAACAGGAAATAACAATCACTATTCTTTAATATCTCTTAACATCAATGGTCTCAACTCCCCAATAAAAAGACATAGACTGACAGACTGGACGCATAAACAGGACCGAGCATTTTGCTGCATCCAGGAAATGCACCTCCGTATTGAAGACAAACACTACCTCAGAGTAAAGGGCTGGAAAACAATTTTCCAAGCAAATGGCCCCAAGAAACAGGCTGGAGTAGCCATTCTAATATTGGATAAAATTGACTTTCAACCAAAACTCATCAAAAAGGATGAGGAAGGACACTTCTTACTCATCAAAGGAAAAATCTACCAAGAAGAACTCTCAATTCTGAACATCTATGCCCCAAACGCAAGAGCTCCCAGTTTCATAAAAAAAAACTCTACTAAAGTTCAAAGCACACATTGCACCTCACACAATAATAGTGGGAGACTTCAACACCCCACTATCAACAATGGACAGATCTTGGAAACATAAACTAAACAGAGACACAGTGAAACTAACAGATGCTATGAACCAAATGGGTTTAACAAATATCTATAGAACATTTCATCCTGCATCAAAAGAATATACCTTCTTCTCAGCACCTCATGGTACCGTCTCCAAAATTGATCATATAATTGGTCACAAAACAAACCTCAACAGATATAAGAAGATTGAAATAATCCCATGCCTACTATCAGATCACTACGGATTAAGGTTGGTCTTCAATGGCAACAACAGCAACACAAAGCCCACATACACATGGAAGCTGAACAATGCACTGCTTAATGATAAGTTGGTCAAGGAAGCAATAAAGAAGGAAATTAAAGACTTCCTAGAATTTAATGAAAATAAAAGTACAACTTACCCAAACCTATGGGACACAATGAAAGCAGTGTTAAGAGGAAAACTCATAGCTCTGAATGCCTCCAAAAAGAAACTGGAGAGAGCATACACTAACAGCTTAACAGCACATCTGAAAGGTCTAGAACAAAAAGAAGCTAATACACCCAAGAGGAGTAGAAGGCAAGAAATAATCAAATTAAGGGCTGAAATCAACCAAATGGAAACTAAAAGAACTATACAAAGAATCAACAAAACCAAGAGCTGGTTCTTTGAGAAAATCAACAAGATAGATAAACCCTTAGCCAGACTAACCAGAGGGCACAGAGACAGCATCCAAATTAACAAAATTAGAAATGAAAATGGAGATATAACAACAGACTCTGAGGAAATTAAAAAAATCATCAGATCCTACTACAAAAGCCTATATGCAACAAAATTGGAAAATCTGGAGGAAATGGACAAGTTTCTAGACAGATACCAGTTACCAAAGTTAAATCAGGATCAGATAAACCATCTAAACAGTCCCATAAATCCTAAAGAAATAGAAGCAGTCATTAAAAGTCTCCCAACCAAAAAAAGTCCAGGACCAGATGGGTTCAGTGCAGAATTCTATCAGACCTTCAAAGAAGACCTAATACCAATACTCTTCAAGCTATTTCATAAAATAGAAACAGAAGGAACACTACCCAATTCATTCTATGAGGCCACAGTTACACTGATACCAAAGCCCCACAAAGACCCAACAATAAAAGAAAACTTCAGACCAATTTCCCTTATGAATATTGATGCAAAAATACTCAATAAAATTCTTGCAAACTGAATCCAAGAACACATCAAGACAATCATTCACCATGATCAAGTAGGCTTCATCTCAGGGATGCAGGGATGGTTCAATATCCGGAAATCCATTAATGTAATCCACTACATAAACAAACTCAAAGAAAAAAACCACATGGTCATCTTGTTAGATGCTGAAAAAGCATTTGACAAAATTCAACATCCCTTCATGATAAAAGTCTTGGAAAGATCAGGAATTCAAGGAGCATACCTAAACTTAGTAAAAGCAATATACAGCAAACCAGTGGCCAACATCAAACTAAATGGAGAGAAACTTGAAGCAATCCCACTAAAATCAGGGACTAGATAAGGCTGCCCTCTCTCTCCTTATCTAGTCAACATAGTACTTGAAGTTCTAGCTAGAGCAATCAGGCAACAAAAGGAAATCAAAGGGATACAAATTGGAAAGGAAGAAATCAAAATAGCACTATTTGCAGATGATATGATGGTATATTTAAGTGACCTGAAAAACTCCACCAGAGATCTGCTACAGCTGATAAACAACTTCAGCAAAGTGGCTAGATACAAAATTAACTCAAGCAAATCAGTAGCCTTCCTATACTCGAAGGATAAACAGGCTGAGAAAGAAATTAGGGAAATGACACCCTTCACAATAGTCACAAACAATATAAAATATTTTGGCGTGACTCTAACCAAACAGGTGAAAGATCTGTATGACAAGAACTTCAAGTCTCTGAAGAGAGAAATTGAAGAAGACCTCAGAAGATGGAAAGATCTCCCATGCTCATGGATCGGCAGGATTAACATAGTTAAAATGGCCATCCTGCCAAAAGCAATATACAGATTCAATGCTATCCCCATCAAAATCCCAACTCAATTCTTTGTAGACCTAGAAAGAGCAATTCTCAAATTCATATGGAATAACAAAAAACCCAGGATAGCAAAAACTATCCTCAACAATAAAAGGTCTTTTGGGGGAATCAGCCTCCCTGACCTCAAGCTGTACTACAGAGCAGTAGTGATAAAAACTGCATGGTATTGGTACAGTGACAGGCAGGTTGATCAATGGAATAGAATCGAAGACCCAGAAATGAACCCACACACATATGGTCACTTGATCTTCGACAAAGGAGCTAAAACCATCCAGTGGAAAAAAGACAGCATCTTCAACAAATGGTGCTGGATCAACTGGTGGTCTACATGTAGAAGATTGCGAATTGATCCATTCCTATCTCCCTGCACAAAGCTCAAGTCCAAGTGGATCATTGACCTTCACATAAAACCAGATACACTGAATCTAATAGAAGAGAAAGTAGGGAAGAGTCTCGAACACTTGGGCACAGGGGAAATGTTCTTGAACAGAACACCAATGGCTTGTGCTCTAAGGTCAAGAATTGACAGATGGGACCTCATAAAATTACAAAGCTTCTGTAAGGCAAAGGACACTGTAATTAGGGCAAAACAGCAACCTACAGATTGGGAAAAGATCTTTACCAATCCTACATATGATAGAGGGCTAATATCCAATGTATACAAAGAACTCAAGAAACTAGACTCCAGAGATACAAATAACCCTATCAAAAAATGGGGAAGTGAGCTAAACAGAGAATTCTCAATGAGGAAACTTGAATGGCCGAGAATCACCTAAAGAAATGTTCAACATCCTTAGTCATCAGGGAAATGCAAATCCAAACAACCCTGAGATTCCACCTCACACCAGTCAGAATGGCTAAGATCAAAAACTCAGGTGACAGCAGATGTTGGCGAGGATGTGGCAAAAGAGGAACACTCCTCCATTGCTGGTGGGAATGCAAATTGATACAACCTCTCTGGAAATCCATTTGACGGACCCTCAGAAAATTGGACATAATACTACCTGAGGACCCAGCTATTCCACTCCTGGGCATATACCCAGAAGATGCTCCAATATGCAATAAAGACACATGTTCCACTATATTCATAGCAGCCATATTTATAATAGCCAGAAACTGGAAACAACCCAAATGTCCCCCAACAGAGGAATGGATACAGAAAATGTGGTACATTTACACAATGGAATACTGCTCAGCTATTAAAAACAATGACTTCATGAAATTCGTAGACAAATGGATGGATATTGAAAACATCATTCTGAGCCAGGTAACACAGTCACAAAAGAATGAACATGGTATGTACTCACTGTTAAGTGGTTATTAGCCTAAAAGTTTGAAATACCCAAGAGTCACTTCGCAGGAACAGTAGTACTGAGTACGAGGTCCCAGATGGAGGGCTTGGAGAAAGGACTGAAAGAGCTGAGGGAGTGTGCAGCCCCAGGGAGGTAGCAACACTGGCAACTGGCCTGACCCCCCATATTTCTGGAGACTGATCCACCAACTAAAGAATACACATGGAGGGACCCATAGTGCTGGCCACAAAGACTGCAGAGGAGGGTCTTGTAACCCGTCAGGGGGAGGAGAGGCCCTTGGGCCTGAGGGTGTTATATCCCCCAGTATAGGAGAATGTCAAGGAGGGAAGACAAGAGTGGGTGGGGGGTGGGGTGGAGAGGTGGGGTGGAGAATATCCCCATAGAGGGAGGGGGAGGGCGGAGGGAATGGGGAGGTTCCAAAGGGGAGATCTGGAAAGGGAGAAACATTTGAAATGTAAATAAAATATGAAAATTAAAAAAAAGAAAAAATATTCTTGAACCTATCTCTGAATATATATATATGTAATTGTTTTTCTAGAAAGTCGACATGAGACTTGATTTTCTCAGGTAAGGAGAAGGTAAGCTTCACCATAGGCAAAGTGAGAATAAGTATTGACTGGAGCTGAATTGGGCCAGTTCTGTGGGGCAGGGAAGGGGTAGCTAAAGCCAGGAGAAGGGCTATTGAGACCATAGCACACCCATTCCACAGCACAAAAGGGAATGTGGTGGTTTTAGCTCCCCAATCAGAACTATCCCTTAGTCTGGAATCAGCTTCTCCGGGTGAAAGAACCCATTCCATGCCCCCAGGTATCTTTGCATTTCCATGCTCAGGCACATAATGCTTTCGGGCACAGGTTCACACCATGTGGCCTCTGGACTAGCAAGTCCAGATTCCCTGGAGAACCTGTTGCCAGTGCTGGTCTCCAGTCCCAGCTTCATCTGCAGAACTAGATTCTTGGAATGAGACTCATCGCTACCACGGGACAGCCCTGAAGCAAGTCCTCTGCTGGTTGGACCATGTGCTAGCGCCAGAGAACTGTACTCTTTCCCCTGCTGGACACAGTGTGGCCACAGTCCCTCCTCAGAACATAACCCCTGCTCTTATTCTTGTTCCAGGCAGAGAGATGGAGTACAAGTAGAAAACATTGCTGGTGGCAGAGGGGAAGTGTGCAGCAGAATGTCTTGCAGAGTTAGAAGGTGGATGCTGTAGGTGCTCCAGGCAAGAGCTACTTCCCCAGGAAGAGGTCATTGCAGAGCATCTGGACATCGGGAAATGGTTTCATACAGTGGTATCTGCTAGTCCCTGTGTGAGATTTCAGGGGCTAACACTCAGGATGGCTCATGAGAGGCCATTTGGCTAGCAGTTGGAGATAAGCAGATGACAAATCACCAAAAAAAAAAAAAAGCTGAAGGAAGAGAAAAAGAAAACTCACTTTCTCCTAAAACCACACTGAATGCCATATCAAGATTTAGGCTTGGAGTCTAAGAGTATCCAACTCCAATGGCAAATGCCTAGTGTTAAACAGCATGGGGGAATAGCTACAGGCCAGAGGGTTTCCGGTAAGGTGGCCATGCTACTTCTGTGGTTAGATGACTGCCTGGGAAGCCAGACAGGTGACTCTCCAGGCACAGACTCTTTGCAGACAGAGTGTCCGCCTGTGTTCTGGAAAACAGGCTGATGGCCTCATCCAGATTCGGTGTGTAAAGTGCTCCTGGGTAATAAATAACACTGAGGGACAGTGCCAAAGGAGTGAGTGACTATGACATTGCAGACCTGTCCCTCTAATGCAGCCACCAGAGACCCAGATCTGTGTCCTCACGTCATTCCTTCCTTGGCGAAAATGAGGTGTGAGATCTAAAGTTTTTATCAATGGAGTTTTAAACTCAGATACTGAAAGGGACAGCTAATGTCAGGAAGGAAACTGAGTCTAAAGCACAAACCCTGGGAGTCCACATTGGCCTGTATGCAAAGAGTGTCGGGAGCCAAATATGTTTATCTGAATTTCCAGAGTGAATGGAAGACCATTTCCAACCTTAGGAAAAGCATTCTGTTCTATAATGCACAGCAGGATTCCTCAGAGCACCGGCTTTTGATACCACAATCATGCTGGTGTCTCCTGCTAATTAAGGACAAGAAGGGGACATCGGGTGACTTCCAGAGCTCTGGGGGCATCTCAGATGTGCTAAAGTGAGATACCACTGAGTGCTCTGAGGAAAGCTAAGTCTGGTTTAGACAGGAAAATCATCAGCCTTCCCTCCTCTCTTCCTCCTCTCTTCTGAGAAACTGAGCTAAAGGCACTCTCCTCATTTTCTCCTGCAAATTTCTGCTTTCCAATGACATTAACGTAATTCCTGGAGGTAGGCAGAAGCCCTGAACTCAATTACCCATAAAATTTTGGGCTCCTCTCTGGGCAGCTGTAGGACTAAGGGAGCCCTGAAAAAGCAATCCCATAGGTGGCTGATCATTGATCCTGATGAAACATCAAGCTCAGAGATGCCACACGGAGCATTAGTGCTAACTCATAGACACATCGAGGCTTGTCACTGGAGGGCCTCCTGCACTCTGGTGCTTATTTTTGTTCCTGCTCTTCAATTAAAATATTACGCACTGTCCCCTTCTCTCAGACTTTTGTTTAATTGTGAGATTAGGGGCCACCATAAAACCTTCATTGCTCCCATATTTCTTCTTGGCAGGGCATAGAAAAGTTAATTTGGCATCAGCTCCAGAAGCATTTTGACTGAGCCGTCCCCACTGTTTATCATTCCAAAGGCACTGACAGTGCTAATGAATGTCTACACTCGTGTATCATTTTATAAACACATGCTGTCCCCCAGGTGGTGCCAGTTAAATTCCCAGTAAAGGATTAACAAGGACCCCCATTGCAAAAAGGCAATGACCCTTTTGACAAGTTCCCAGAGGCTTGCCCCGACCGCAGTAGAGGTAGGTGGCTTGCGGGAGGGCAATGCTACTTCCTGAGCCACACAGACTTGCTGAGAAGTCGCTGCTCCTCACACTGATGTTTATCTGAGGACTGCAGGCAATTGTGGTGATGTGACACGTGCAGCTAACACAGCCTGGAAGAACATAACACAACTGCCATCCTGTGCTGGCTAAAGCAAGGGATGTTATTGTGGGGCAAAAATAAGGACAAGAAAAGGATTAGGTGACCACAGGCCAGGTTAAACGCAAGCACTGTGTCAGCTGGATGGGTCTGTTCTGCAGTAAGGTGTGTCAGATCTGTATTTGAGTAGCTCCTGAGACTAACAGGAGTGAGTTCTGCTGGCCTAGGGCACACTGTGACTGTCACTGTGCAGACTCAGGCAGGGGTGTGTTTGGGCACAGGCATCTGTGGGGAGCATCTGTACCACTTCAAATTTGCTTTTATGCTTTGCTATTCATTTGCCGTTCCTCCTGTGAGAGTAATTATGGTCATCAAATTTGTTTTCCCATCAAGGCACCAAAGGACAAATGGAAAGGTGCCTTTGAACTGTATCCCAAGAAGTAGGGTGGGGGTACCCTACTCCCTCAATCAGTGTAGGGTTCAGGGGACTAGCTTCCATCCTCCAGAGTCTCCAGTCAGTACCACCTACAGCAACAGCCCTTAAGGTTACACCCTCAGCTTTGGGAATGGAAGTTAATGGAAAGTCAGGGTTCGCTTGAAAACTCTGACTCTCTCACATACATTTGCCATTTGAACCAGGAGAGGAGAGCTTCAGAGCAGACCTGAGGAGGCAGAGAAGGAAGACAGACTGGGGTCCAGATCTACGTTTGCTTTCTCAGTCCTGTGAGGACAACACATTTGGATCTCATGCAAGGTGACCATGGAGTGCTGAAACCCCAGGCTCACTGTCCCTCCTCCCCCAGAACAGTTCCTTCACCAAAGCAATGCTGTGGTCCCCAAGTAGACCCCTGAGCAAGGCCTGGGAGTCAGCCCAGCCTCTCCTTTGCAACCATGGAGTGGGTGGTGATGGTGTTCATTTTGCACGAGAAGAAAATCAAAAGTAGTTTTATGAACAGCTTGTGTAATAGGTAAAATAAAAAAGTTTCCTTTGACTAGTATCACCTGCTTCCTTCTAAACTATCTGTTCAAATGATTATTTGTGCATGGTCACAACTGGGACCCTCCAGAGGTTTATTATCTCTTTGACTGTCCCTATCAAGTACTATCTTGGCCATCTTCTTCAAGTCAGTTCATGTAGCTCTCCTCTAGTTTTTGAACCTTTGGATCCATTTTTACAGTGCTGATTTATTTACTTTCAGATTGATGGAAATATGGGGTTCTCCTGTGATTTTGTTGGGGTTAATATTTTACTAAAACAGAATGTTCATATGGAAATGAACACAAACCACAGGCAAACAGGACAAGAAAACAAACAAACAAATAGAGGTCAGGAGAGACCCCACCTGCCATTATCATTTTGATGTAATTTGTCTCCTAAATTTTCATGTGCTGAAAGTGTGATCCTTATGTTGGTAGAACCTTTAAGAGGCAGAGTCCACTGCGAGGTGATGAGACCTTTGGGGTGTTGTGGATAGCCCTGGGGCTTTGTGTATTCTGCTAATTCTTCCCTCCTGTGAGGGGCTTCAGACAAGGAGTGTGTTACACCTGTGACTTGTGAACCAATCCCCTAAGGAATAAAGGAGCCAATCACTGGACATGGAGGAGGGACTTCCAGGTTGGAGGGAGGAAGAGAGAAAGTAGGAGAGAGAGAGAGAGAGGGCCTTTTGGAACGGGGACAGCATATAGGTAAGATGTAGCTACTAGAGTCTCCTGGTATGACGGATCCACAAGGGTTTGCCACCAGAGGAATCAGACTTTGATAAGGTTTACAAGATTAGGTTTTAGTTGTTATGCCCAGAGATTGAGTTACTATTGTTTCTGAGCTAAGTTTCCTTCACTTGGTGGCTCATCTGGGTTCCAAAGAGAAAGGGACAGAGGCAAAGTGTGGGTTTGCCTGATGTGCACCACAGAGGCCATGGGGGTATTGAAGCTTGGGGCTGGCGTGGTATCAACCCACCAGTGGGAACCTAGTGAGCTCTGAGTCAGAGCTCCATAAGATGAAAGCAGGTTGGCCATTGCCTGCCAGTGCATGGCTGGCCAGCCTGTCAGGATGAAAACTAGGGCGTAGTGCGGGAACATGCTGCCATACAATTTCTTCTTTTTAAATATTTCCCACAACGTTGGGGTAGGGAGTGCTGCATTCACAAAGAATCAGTCAAGTTCTCATGAGATCCCAATTAGTCCCCTGACGAGTAGGATGTTAAGAAGAGAGTGATAGAGAGACAGAGAGTGATAGAGACAGAGAGACAGACAGAGACAGAGAAACACACACACGCACAGAGTCTGACCCATGGACTTCTCTGGCCTTCTGTCTCACCATGAGACCTCTGTCTCTGCCAGGTGATTCCTACAATAATACTTCAGCAATTTTGTGCTACAGATGATGAGAATTCCACCAGAGGTCTGGGCCACCCAAATCACAGACTTTCAATCTCTAAACCTGTGGTGGTTTGAATAGGTATGGCCCCCATAGATTCATATGTTTGAATGCTTGACTCACAGGGAGTGGCACTATTAGGAGGTATGGCCTTGTTCAAGGGAGTATGTCCTTGTTGGAAGTGTGTCACCTTACAGATGAGCTTTGAGCTCTCCTCCTATGCTCAGACTCTGTCCAGCCCAAATGACAGTCTCCTCCTGGATGCCTTCCAGTTGAGCTGTTGAACTCTCAGCTCTTCCAGTACCATGTCTGTCTGGATGTCACCATGCTTCCCACCGTGATGATAATGGACTGGACCTCTGAAATTGTAAGCCAGCCCCAATCAATATTTTTCTCTATAAGAATTATCTTGGTCATGTTGTCCCGTCACAGCAACGAAACCCTAACTAGGAAAAACTAATAAACAAAATAACCCCGTTTTTATTATAAAGTGCCTAACCCCAGGTATTTTGTTATGTCAACAACAAAACAAAATAGATTAATAAAATATGCTATAACCCAAGGACAGATCTAGAGACTATTATTGATAGAACTTTGGAGGAACCCAAGGAATTTTACCTTCCAATCCCTCTCATTCCCCTCTGAATGAAGACTAGGCTCCTCTATGCTCCAAACTTCCATGGTTAAATTCTGTAGCGTTTGTACAATGAGATTTACTGTTTTACTATCCTCAGCTTCAGAAAGAACCTTTTCAGTGATTCTCCCAAACCATGGAGTTTCATGTAGAGACATGCAGCTATTCTGTCTACCGGGGAGCAACATAAAGGTTGTAACTTTACACAAGGCACTTCTGTCCACTTGCGTTTGATGTTTGTTAAGAACTTGAGCTAAGGCTTACTAAATACATTTTTTATTCCCAGCCCCTCCTGAAATGAAGATACCCGAGAAGAGTTAACATCTGTGGGGGACACCACTGAGACTGCCTTTGAAAAGGGTCTCAGAAGGTTGATGACTGAATATGAGACATCAGAGGGTGTATTCTTTGGACCAATGCCTCAGACCCATGGGAAATTGACAAAGCTTCCCTCTGGTCCAAGAATACATGTTTATAAATTATTGATCAATGTGTGCAAAAACTAGGGACTTCAGCTTTCTCCTCCCTGGGCTGTTGCAGTAGCTGGTAGGGCTCCCTCAGAGTACACACAGATTACTCAACCCTATCTTTTCTGTGTCCATGGTGTCTTTGGTATCTGTTCTTTCTTCATTACTTTTACCCCAGTCAAGTCAAAGCACCAAGCTACATGGGACACATTAACTGAGCCCATTATCTCATCCTCTCTATCTGTTCTGGTAAAGTTCTATGGATGGAAGCAGACACAGTGTGGTCACAGAACTGCTGAATTCTCTCTACCAAAGGGAAAATGCCAAAGGATGGGAACTTATGTGGGAGTTCTCAGGGAAGATGATGACATATTTGCTTTAGACAGGCTGATGAGGGAATGTGATAAGCTGGGAGTTGAAGAAGGAGCAGCCTGACTCGTTCAGATATACCAGAAATTTCTAAGAGTAATGAATGAGACCTCTCAGTACTGTGGGACTTTGGGGGCTTCCATGTTAGCTAGAGCTCAGTGGAAAGCGTTGGACAGTGTTCAATTTGTGGGGTTTTTTTTTGGGTTGTTTTGTTTGCTTGTTTGTTTGTTTTCTTGGCTATCCCAGGTATTGAACCTAGGACCTCCTGCATATTGGATAAGTGCTTTATTGCAGAGCAACACACCAGCTCCCAGTTTCAAGCGCATTCTTTCACTTGTGAGTAGGTAACAGGCAAATAAGAAAGCCATCTGCTGAGAGTGGGGAAGCTTGGGAGCTGTGTCTCTCAGGAGGTGGGTTGTAGAGTTGCCATACACAAGGAAAAAGCGATGTGAGGCATATGACTACAAAGAAGTCCCTCTAGCTGGTGTAGTATCTGGGGCAGTTTTGGTGTCAAGTCTGGCAGCAGACCACACATATCAGGAGCACTGCCTTTCACTCTTTGGAAAAAGGTCTGCTTTGCTTCTGGAGAACTTTCTCACAGATGTTGTCAGTTGGATGACTGTTCTATTATTCATGACCAGGGACAATCAACCAACTGACAATCTGTGAGAGAAATGAACCCTATAATCTAGCCATGTGATGGGCTTCATGGTTGACAGGCTATTTGTTTGTTATTCCACGTAGAAATGAAATCTTGTGGATTCAGTGAATTCATTTTCTAGTGAGCTTGTTTGCATAAACATTCCATTTGGCTATTGGGAGAGACTGGATCCGACACTTCTCAACAGACAGACAAAAGAAAGCAGAGCTTCCTACCTGTATGCAATGGGAAGATGTTTGGCCAATTTGAACTGCTGTGATCTGCTGGATGTTTCTCCAGAGTTATATATAGTCCATGTTGCTGTGGCTGTGTTTACATTTCCACTCACCTTCTGCAGCCAGGCGACTGCTGCATATGCACCCCATGCCCTTAGACACCTATTGGGTCAGCTATTCTGGAGGCTGGAGAGAGTGGCAAGCAAGTACGGAAAGCCATCGTCACTGTGAGGTGGTGAAACTTGATGATCCTGATACTTATGTCTCTATAAAGAAATCATAATGGATTCTGGTTTGCAGTAGGAGGCTCTGGGCTGCCAGGCTGTGTTTCCATCCTCTGGGCTGCAGGACTTCTGGGAATAAAGGGTTATTTCTCCCCAGGGATGTTATGCATTGTATCTCTTGTCAGGTTTATGAACGTGTCTCTAGCTGGAAGGTTGTTGTTCCTTTTACAAAGTTCCCAGCATTCCCTGGGTGATAGCACCACACCAGTGGGAGAAGCTTAAGAGGAAAGGGTGCTTTGCAGGTGTCTTTGACCTTTAATTCAAGAAAAGACAGTAGGCATTAAAAAAGCATCCATGGACTTCTAGGAACCCTCCAATATTTACTTTCTCCTGGTAAATGAGGCCAACAGGTTACAGATGTAATCATTACAGGGACATTGCATGACCAGTCGTGTTTTCTGACTTTGAGAATGATGATAATTCACATAATGGATTCTGAGAGCCAGGAGAAGAAGGGTGCCTAGGATTCAGAGTAGAAAGAGGTCTGCCAGTGCCACATGGGCTGTAGAGAGCAAAGCCTGTGAGCAGAGAAGGGAAGGCTGAGTGTAGCGATTTCCTCCAAGATAAAATCTTTTCATCTTTGAGGGAAGCCTGCTAAGACACATGTTGAAAGGGAGGTGAAATGAGAAGATGCTCTAAAAAGAGGTGAAATGGTCTATTCTGCAGGAAAAGCTCATTAAATGCAGAAGGTAAACAAGCTCTTCAGGAAGTCCTCGAAACTGACTAAATTCACTAGGCCACTTCCTCCCCAAATGGACATAAGCTGTAAGGACTACTGAGACACTCAGACAAGACAAGACAACCAAAAAAGATAGTTTTCAAACTGTTGATCCCTGTTTTTGTTCACATCTGCCTAGGAATAGGGTCACACAAGAGAGCAGGAAGATGGAAGGTGAGCGAGCATGAGCCGACAGCACAAGGGCTATAGAGCCTTCAGGACCACAAGGCCAATAGAGTGAGAAGCCTAGTCCGGCATGAGCTGAAGGTGAAAGACCATAGACATTTGGTCACCAGAAGGATTATGAAACCATGAGGAGGAGACAAGAGGAGATTCTGAGACCACTGACCTCTAACTGGAGGCAGATTGATGATCTGCATAAATCAGAGTCAAAAGTTCATCCCACTCTTCTCGAAAAGTTAACATTTATTGCTTGTGAAAGGCTCAGAGGGAATGTGTGCTGCCCCCTTCTCTTGCAGAAATGACCTTGGGAGCCTCTGAAAATGCACTTTTTCAATAACAGTCTCTTCTTTAACGTGTCCCTGTCTGTCATCTGACACCTCTCTGTCCTTGCTGAATAGATGGCTATTACATTCTCTCTCTCTCTCTCTTTCTTTCTCTCTCTCTCTCTTGCTCTCTCGCTCTCTCTCCCCCTTCCTTCCTTCCTCCTTTCTCCTTCCCACCCCTCTCCCTTTCCCTCTCCCTTTCCCTTTCCCTCTCCCTCTTCCTTTCCTTCCCCTCCCCCATCTCTCTTACACATGCTCTCTCCTCCATGTAAAGGGAAAGGGGGCAATTGGAGCCAGATGTGTTTAGGTACCACAGGATGGATGTGTTTGAGATACTTGCTTGTTTCTGTACACCTCATAATACAACGGTTCCCAGCCATCTGTGACTTGGTGACTGTGTTCTTGTCAGCCTGACCTGCACCTGGCTGAGTTGTCTACTTGGTTATGTAGCTCAGTTTCACCCTTAGTGAACTGTACTCCTTCTAGGAGACTGCCTCAGTCAGGAGACTTTCACATGGTATCTAAGGAAAGGATGGAGGTTTAAAATGTGGGAAGAAGTAGATGTGATAATCAGGATATGTCAACTTAGACCTAGACCGTTTATCTCAGAAACTGGCCCTAATTATAGCTCCTCATGTAGCATCTTTCTATGTACCTATGTATGCATCTATGTATGTGTCTATCTATCTATGCATCTCTCTATCTATCTATCTTCTTCTTCATCATCATCTATCTGTCTATCATCTATCTATATATGGACTTGGAAAGCTAAAGCTCTCATTGGAAAGCATTCTTAGGGAATAGTGGAACTGCTGGGTTGGGCAGAGTTAGTTAATTGACTTATCTTAGAAGGAAGATGTTATCTTGTATGATCATCTCTCCCCTCTTCATCCCATTATGCTTGAAGAAACAGTTGAAAATTGGCAGTAGTGAAATTAATGTTAGTGTTTATTGTAGCTAAGTACACAGAATGAAAACAAGTGGAGACATGTAACAAAGCATGTCAAGGCCTTTCACAGTTCATGTTTGAAAAGCTGTTCCATTGCACATAGCAGTAATATGTTCTGGGTCATCTTCAAGTTTTCCCTGTATGTACACAAAGCTGCTATAAATAGTATGGCATAAATCTTTTGATTAATATATGTAATTTATCTTTGGTTGTCTACATTAAGATTATTTGTTTCTTATTTTGAATTCTATTTCTTGGAAACAGTGCATATTTGGTTCTATATTTGCATCCAGTTTGATAACCACAAGCCCTTTAAATTAAAGTGCTTGATAATTTATGTTTAATACTATTATCTCTATAACTGAGCTTTAGTCTTTCTTTTTGAAATTTGTTTTCTAATCATCATCCCAGATTTTTATCTTTGTCTCTATGTAGGTTTCTTTTAGATTAATTAAGATTTTTTCTTCTTCTTCTTCTTCGTCTTTGTCTTCGTCTTCGTCTTCTTCCTCTTCCTCTTCCTTCTCCTCCTCCTCCTCTTCCTCTTTTTCTTCTCCTTGTTTCACCCATCCCCCTTCTCTTCTTCTTTGTTTTCCTAAGGATTTATATGATCTATCCTATACCAACAATACTGACTCTTTCAATTCATGGGTTTCTGGTTATTTGAGTCTTCTAGAATTTTTCTTTAAAGTTTGGTGTTGCTCATAATAATCACATTATACTCCTTAACCAAGTGGCTTCTTAATTGTTTTATTAGTTTTGATGATACCACAGAATGAGTTGCAGTTATAGTTCACATTTGGATGGCTTTTCCAGTCATAACAACAAACTTGGAGCAGAAAAAACAACTGATTTGACCATGAAGCCCCCATTATGCCTTGTTCATCACAATTTAGCTCTACTAGAATTCTAGAATTTTTTCAAAGCCCTTTTCACCTTTCTGCATTTACAGACACGTTATGTGCAAATGATAGCAGTTTTAACCTTCTTTTTTTTCTCCATGAATGTCTTCTGTTCTCTTTCCTTGATAATTGCCCCCTTTAATACTTGGTAAAATATCTCCTAGATATGGTGAGACTACCATACTTCCTTTATTCCCGCTCTTAAGGGAAGGCTGATAGTCATTCTCTACTAAGTATAATGCTCCCTTTAGATTTTTTCTGTTGATGTCCTTCTTCAGGTTGCGAAAATTCCTTGCATTCCAAGTTTCTTGTGAATTTTCTCAAGAATATGTGTTAGATACTGTACATGTGTATTTATTGAGGTGAGGTTGTAGTTTGGGCTCTTCCTTCATGTTAATTTGATTTACAATAATAATTCTTGCATGACAAGTCAATTTTGCTTTCTTAAGACAACCCTTTTATTCTGACATGAGATCCTCTGTATATTCTTGGCCTTTATTTATTGCTATTTAAAAATCCTGTGCTACATACATGGAGAAATTAATATGTAGTATCTCTTCTTTCAATGATTTTTTGTCTGTCTTTGATGTCATTACCTTCATCATATCTGGTGGATTTTAAAATATTGTGCTTTAATTTTCATTAAATTCTAAAATGTTGTAAAATTCCTTTTTGATTTCCACCTCAACCCAGTTTCCATCCAGTAGTGAGTTGTTTAGTTTCTGTTAGTTTGTACACATTCTACGGTTCCTACTATTGCTGAGATCTAGCCTTATTCCACAGTGGCCAGATAGAAGCCAGATGCTACTTCGAGTTTTCTATATTTGTTGTGACTTGATTAGTATCCTACTATTTAGTCAATTCTGGAGAAAGCCCCATGGGCTGCAAAGAAGAAAAAGCATTCTTCAGTGTTTTATGTGGAATGCTTTATAGGTGTCTATTAGGTACTAATTGACTAAATAGTCAATGAGGTTGTTTAACTCCAGACTTTCTCTGTTTAGTTTTTGTCTGGATGACATATTGGTAATGGTGGGGTATTGAAGTCACCCACTAACAAATAAACTAATGAACATGAGAAAGGTTATAATTATTTAACTGGTTTATGTTATAAACAGTAAAATTGCATTAATTATGTTTAATTTTTGTTGCTATTACTCATTGAGTTTTGACTTGACATGGGATGTACCTTGACAGTAAAGATCCTCAGTTATAACTGTAGTATCTGTGAGTATACACAGTTCTTTCAGGAAATAAAAGCCACTATCCTAGTTGCCAAATACTAGTATACTATATATACTAATATACTATACAATACACAAAAATAAAAATTATAATAAACCCAAAGACAATTAACTTAGAGAAGTTTCCCAGATAAGAATTTTCATGATAAAGCAACATTAGGACTAAAATGCAGGTCACCCTGGGGAAGGCTGCGAGCCCTTCAGAAGGACAGGGATGCAGAGCATAGTTGGGTGAGAGAACACACACATGGAGATTATATATGAGGTTTTCATGTCTAACTACAAAACAAAATCTTCACACAGCAGTTTCCCCCATGGAATGCTATTTAATATCAGACAATGTAGAATGTCTGAAACTTCTAAGAACAAGGGAAGTGAACAAAGTGCTGGAAACTGATTTACGCGGCTTCACAAGTGGAGCTTTTCATCAGTGACCAGAATTCCCTTCTCAGTAAATAAAATAGCTGATCCAGAAGCACCTCAGGAGACCCAGGAGGAAGACAGAAGAGTACAAGGCACTGTCCTCATCCAGGAAACATGGTTTTGGGTTTTTTTTTTTTTTTTTTTGACTTTATTTACACTTCAAATGTTTCCCCCTTTCCAGATCTCCCCTTTGGAACCTCCCTATTCCCTCCCCATCCCCTACCTCTATGGGAGTATTCCCCCACCCACCCACCCACCTATCCACTCTCGTCTTCCCTCCTTGGCATTCTCCTATTCTGGTGGATCTAATACTCTCAGGCCCAAGGGCCTCTCCTCCCCCTGATGTCTAACAAGACCCTTCTCTGCCACATATTCGGCCAGCACCATGGGTCACTCCATGTGTATTGTTTGGTTGGTGGATCAGTCTCCAGGAGTATTGGGGGGTCAGGCCAGTTGCCACTGTTGCTGCCTTTCTGGGGATGCAAACTCCCTCAGCTCCTTCAGTCCCTTCTCCAAGTCCTCTGTCTAGGACCTCACACTCCGCCCTACCATTGCTGTGAAATGACTCTTGGGTATTTTGAACTATTGGGCTAATAATCACTTAACAGTGAGTACATACCATGTTCATTCTTTTGTGACTGAGTTACCTCGCTCAGGATGATATTTTCAAGATCCATCCATTTGTCTGTGAATTTCATGAAGTCATTGTTTTTCATTGCTGAGTAGTATTCCATTGTGTAAATACAAAGCTTCTGTAAGGCAAAGGACACTATAAATAGGACAAAACAGCAACCTACAGATTGGGAAAAAATCTTTACCAATCCTACATCTGATAGAGGGCTAATATCCAATGTATACAAAGAACTCAAGAAGCTAGACTCCAGAGATACAAATAAGCCTATCAAAAAATGGGAAAGAGAGCTAAACAGAGAATTCTCAACTGAGGAAACTCGAATGGCCAAGAAGCACCTAAAGAAATGTTCAACATCCTTAGTCATCAGGGAAATGCAAATCAAAACATTCTGACTGGTGACCTCACACCAGTCAGAATGGCTAAGATCAAAAACTCAGGTGACAGCAGATGTTGGCGAGGATGTGGCAAAAGAGGAACACTCCTCCATTGCTGGTGGGAATGCAAGTTGATACAACCTCTCTGGAAATCAGTTTGGCGGATCCTCAGAAAAACGAACAAAATATTACCTGAGGATCCAGCTATTCCATTCCTGGGCATATACCCAGAAGATGCTCCAACATGTAATAAAGACACATGTTCCACTATGTTCAAAGCAGCCATATTTATAATAGCCAGAAGCTGGAAACAACCCAGATGTCCCTCACAGAGGAATGGATACAGAAAATGTGGTACATTTATACAATGGAACCAGGAAACATGTTAAAGACAATCGATGCATGCCCTCTTCACCAGGTTGGTCAAAACTCAAAAATACCAGTTTTGCCACAACCTAGAGAAGGCTAGATTAGACTGTTTCAAAACACTAGGTGTCTGGGATGATTTAACTTGTTCTTCAACCTGCTCAGTGGCTGAGACAGTATGTGTCTGCAGTGTGGAGTTTTGGTCCCTGGAAAGCAAATCATACTCAGAAACTATTGTGTGTGTGTCTGTCCCAGCTTGACTCCCACAATCTGATATACTGTGTAAAGTGTTCATCTTTGTAATGTCAGACTTTGAACTTGGGGCTTGAAATGTAGTGCAGTGTAAAGCATTTGCCTAGCATGCTGTGCTATCTAGTGTTGTGTATCTTGACACAGACTAGAATCATTGGAGAGGAGGGAACATCAAATGATTAATATCTCCATAATTCAGGCTATTGGTATGTTTGTAGGGTGTTTTCTTAATTAATGATTGATGAGGGAGGTCCCAGCCCATTGTAGTGGTGGTCCTGAGTTCTATAAGAAAGCAGGCTGAGCAAGCCATGAGGAGCAAGCCAGCAAGCAGCATCCCTCCATGGCCTCTGCATTATCTCCTGCCTCCAGGTTCGTGCCTGATTTGAGCTCCTGATTTGGCTTCCCTCAGTGGACTGAGACTCAGGATGTGTAAGCCAAGTAACCCTGACTGACATATGCCTAAAGCTCTAGGTAAAGTCCTTAGCACTTCAAAGTACTTTAAAAGGCTTGGGAAGCCAAAGCAATAATCCTTTGGTAACTGGGGACACATAGCAGGCCACCTAAGGCCTAAGGGAGAAAGCTGGAGGAGTCTCTTTGGAAAATTAAGAGAGACAAATTAGCTGTATCAGGAAAGATTGCAAAAGTCATGTTCACGAGCAGAGCAAAATGGATGTTCAGGACGAACCGTGTCACACTCCACTTTTCACCCTGGGCTGATTCTCAGCTCAGAGTCAGCTTGGTGCCATGTGGAAGGATAGGGCTACACAGAGCCAATCATCCTCAAAGCCTGAGATAACTTGGGTTGTTTCAGCTTCTGGCATTTAAGTTTTCTCTAGTATGAACACAAGATTAACACAAGCTATGCTACGGAGCGTAGAGTTCAGTGGCTGCATATAACAAAGTATTCAATCTGTATAAAAATGATTTGCTATGTTTGCTTGATGTTTCCGGGAGGCATGCTTTTTTTCCTGGGGGCAGGCAGAGGGGGGTTGAATGTGGGGGAGAGGGGAAGTTGGAGGGGAGACTGGGAATGGAGAGGGGAGGGAGGAGAAAATTCAGTTGGAATGCAATATATAAGAAAAGGATAGAACAGGAGGAGGAGGAGAAGGAGAAGAAAGAGAAGGAGGAAGAGGAGGAGGAGGAGGAGGAGAAAGAAGGACAAATGTCATGTTACATATATAGCACCACAATTAAAATAGTCTTGGAATCAGCTTGGTTGGAAGAAACCTTTCCTGGGAGAAAATGATGCTTGAAGCACCTCCCTTTTTTCCTACTCTGAATCCTACCGTGAATGTGGGCGCTTCGTCCACTTCTGGTTTTATCAGACATAATCTAAGTTTAATGTTGATTTGTGTAGGGTTAGCACAGAAGCCAATTTTCTTTTTATTATTAATTATATTACTTATTTACATTTCAAATGTTGCCCCTCATCCTGGTCTCCCTTCTATGAGTTCTTTCCATCCCCCCTCACCTTTGCTTCTGAGAGGGTGCTCCCCCACCCACCCACTCCCACCTCACCCCACTATCATCCTCCTTCCCTGGGGCACCAAGTTTCTACAAGATTAAGCATATACTTTCCCACTGAGGCCGGACAAGGCAGTCCATTGCTACATCTGTAGCAGCGGCCACAGACCAGCCCATGTATGCTCTTTGGTTGGCAGCTTAGTCTCTGGGAGCTCTAAGGGTCTGGGTTCTTTGTTACTGTTGTTCTTCCTATGGGGTTGCAATCCTCTTCAGCTCCTTCAGTCCTTCCCCTAACTCTTTCATAGGGGTCCCCGACCTCAGTCAAATGGTTGGCTGTAAGTATCTGCATCTGCCTCAGTCAGCTGCTGGTAGAATCTCTCAGAGGACAGGCATATTAGGTTCCTGTCTGCATGGCATCAGTAATAGTGTCAGAGTCTGGTGCCTGCATATAGGATGGATCCCAACTTGGGCTGGTCTCTGGATAGCCTTTCCTTCAATCTCTGCTCCATTTTTGTCCTTGCATTTCCTTTAGGCAGGAACAATTCTGGGTCAAAAATTTTGAAGATGGGGAGGGGGTGGCCCCATGCCTCAAATAGAGGCCATGTCTGCCTACTGGAGGTGGTCTCTTCAGATTCCATCTCCCCACTGTTGGGAATTTCAGCTAATGTCATCCCCATTGGATCCTGAGAATCTCTCACATCCCTGGTCTCTGGGACTTTCTAGAGCTTCCCCCTGTCCCCCAGCCCCCACTGGTGTATATATCTATTCATTCTCCTGGCCCTGTGGGCTTTTCTCCTGTCTCTCCCACCCCCATACCTGATCCTGCCTCTCTTTTCCCTCCCTCTTTCCTCTCCCCCCCAGGTCCCTCCATCCCTCTGCCTCTCATGATTATTTTGTTCCCCCTTCTAAGTGGGAACTTGAGCCTTCCCTCTTTTTAAGCTTCATATGGTCTGTGAGTTGTATCATGATTGTTCTGAACTTTTGGGTTAATATCTACTTATCAGTGAGTACGTATCATGTATGTCCTTTGGGGGCTGAGTTAACTCACTCAGGATGATATTTTCTAGTTCCATCCATTAGCCTGCAAAATTCATGATGTCCTCATTTTTAATAGCTGAGTAATATTCCATTATGTAAGTGAACTACATTTTCTGCATCCATTCTTTGGTTGAGGGACATCTGGGTTGTTTCCAGCTTCTGGCTGTTATAAATAAGGCTGCTATAAACTGAGTTGCTCCATGTGATATGGTGGAGCAACTCTTTTGGGTATATGCCCAAGAGTGGTATAACTGGATCTTCAGATACTATTTCTAATTTTCTGAGGAACCACCCGATTGATTTCCAGAGTGGTTGTACCAGCTTGCAATCCCACCATCAATGGAGGAGTGTTCTGCTTTCTCCACATCCTCACCAACATGTGCTGTCCCTTGAGTTTTTGATCTTAGCCATTCTGATTGATGTAAGGTGGAATCTCAGGATTGTTTTGATTTGCATTTCTCTGATGAGTAAGGATGTTGAACACTTTGTAAGTGCTTCTTAGCCACTTGAGATTCCTCAGTTGAGAATTCTCTGTTTAGCTCTGTACCTCTGTTCAGTTTCCATGAGTATTTGGGCTTTCTGTTGCTTTTGCTGTTATTGAAAAACCATCCTTGGTCCATGGTGATCTGATAGAAGACATGGGATTATTTCAATCTTCTTATATCTGCTGAGGCTTGTTTTGTGTGCGATTATATGGTTAGTTTTGGAGAAGGTACCATGAGGTGCTGAGACAAAGGTATATTCCTTCATTTTAGGGTGAAAGGTTCTGTAGATATTTGATAAATCCATTTGGTTTATAACTTCTGTTAGATTCACTGTGTCTCTGTTTAGTTTTTGTTTCAATGACCTGTCTGTTAGTGAGTGGGGTATTGAATTCTCCCACAATTATTGTGTGAGGTTCAATGTGTGTTTTGAGCTTTAGTAAAGTTTCTTTTATGAATGTGGGTGCTCTTGCATTTAGGGCATAGATGTTTGAAATAGAGACTTAATCTTGATGGATTTTTCCTTTGATTAGTATGAAGTGTCCTTCCTCATCTCTTTTGATACCTTTTGGTTGAAAGCCTATTTTATTGGATATTAGAATGGCTACTCCACCTTGTTTCTTGGAACCATTTGCTTAGAAAACTTTTTTCCAGCCTTTAACTTTGAGGTAGTGTCTGTCTTTGTCACCAAGAAATGTTTCTTGTGTGCAGCAAAATGCTGTGTCCTGTTTACATATCCAGTCTGTTAGCTTATGCCTTTTTATTGGGAAATTGAGTTCATTAATGTTGAGAGACATTAAAGACCAATGATTGTTGGCTGCTGTTATTTTTGTTGTTGGAGGTGGTATTATGTTTGTGTGATTCTCTTCTTTTGGGTTTGTTGTGAGAAGATTAATTTCTTGTGTTTTCTTGCATGTAGTTATCCTCCTTGTTTTGGAATTTTCCTTCTAGTATCCACTGTAGGACTGGATTAGCACAAAGATATTGTTTAAAATTGGTTTTGTTATTGAGTATTTTGATCTCTCCATCTATGGTGATTGAGAGTTTTGCTGGGTATAGTAGCCTGGGCTGGCATTTGGATTCTCTTAGGGTCTGCATGATCTCTGTCTAGGATCTTCTAGTTTTTAGGGTCTCCGTTGAGAAGTCTGGTGTAATTCTGATAGGACTGCCTTTATATGTTACTTGACCTTTTTCCTTTACTGCTTTCAATATTCTTTCTCTGTTCTGTGCATTTAAAGTTTTGATTATTATGTGACAGGAGGATTTCTTTTCTGGTCCAATCTATTTGGTTTTCTGTAGGCTTCTTGTGCATTTATGGCTCTGTCTTTTTTAGGTTAGGGGAGTTTTCTTCTATGATTTTGCTGAAGATATTTTCTGGTCCTTTGAACTGAGAATCTTCACTCTCTTCTATTCCTAGTACTCTTAGGTTTGGTCTTTTCATTGTGTCCTGAATTTCTGGATGTTTGGGGTTAAGAGATTTGCTCTTTGTATTGTCTTTGACTGTCAATATTTTCTATGGTATTTTCTATGCCTGGGATTCTCTCTTATATTTCTTGTATTCTGTTGGTGATATTTGCATCTGTAGCTCCTTATTTCTTCCCTAGGTTTTTCATCTCCAGGGTTGCCTCCATTTGTGATTTTATTGTTTCTATTTCCATTTTAGATCTTGTACTGTTTTGTTCAATTCCTTCACCTGTTTGATTGTGTTTTCCTGTATTTCTTTAAGGGATTTATTTGTTTCCTCTTTAATGGCTTCTACTTGTTTGTCTGTGTTTTCCTGTATTTCTCTATGGGTGTTATTTATATCCTCCTTGAAGGCCTCTATCATCTTCATGAGATGGGTTCTTAAGTCAGAATCTTGCTTCTCAGCTGTGTTAGGTTATCTAGTGCTTACTGTGGTGGGAGAACTGGGTTCTGATGGTGCCAAATTACTTTGGCTTCTGTTGCTTATGCTCTCATACTTGCCTCTGGCTATCTGGTTATCTCTGGTGTTAACTGGCTTAGGTGTCTCTGACTGGAGATTGTCCCTCCTTGGAGGCAGGTATTATTCTGTGACCTGGGTTAGAGCAGGCCTCCTGGGAGGCAGTCAATGCTCTCTCTGGTTAGAGGCAGTCTCCTATGTCCTTGATTAGATCAGACCTCCTGTGTCCCTGGTTAAGGCAGTCCTCCTGGGAGATAGGCAGGTTGTGGGGTATCAGAGAGGCAGGCATGCCTGATCTGCCCCTGGCAGAGTTGCAGACTTGAAGGGAGAAGTCAATTTTCAATTGATTTCTGAAGTTTATTTGATCAGCAAAGTTTCTCACTGAAGCAGGTAGAATGACTAAGTGTAATATTTTCTGCTCACTGATCCATGATAATAATGATGATAATAATAATAATAATAGTTATAAAATAAAAATTATTATTATTATTATCATTGCCTTAAACTAGTCACTTTTACTTACTACACAGCCTTTCCTCTTCAAAGTCTATGGAATCCCATTTCTACAGTGGCCTAAGAGACAAGATCACTTTCCCTTGGTGATTTCACACTCTGCAGTCTTCCATTGCTGCTCTGAGGGTCCCTTCCATTTCCTCCAGTTCTCCAGAGAGGCCACTGAAGGTTGGCTGGTCCTCCTTATCTCCAATAAGTCTGTTTCTTGTAACATTTCTGGTAGGATTTATTTCAACTTTCTGAAGGGGGAAAGCAGGTAACTGACCCCATACATCCTTTTTACCTGCATGAATCCATGGATCTTAGCTTCTGTAATCCGCAGATTGAATGAGAAATGGTCCACTTCCCTTCCCATATGTCCACCAATAAAATGAAGTTGACAGGAGCCCCAGGTGATTTTAAATTTCCTTTAGTGGAAAATGGAATTCAGGTTTTTGGAGATACTGATCTTTATGGCTCTTTTTATGGAGCCTGAAAAGCTCTGACCTATTATTTAAATACAATGTCCTGTCAATCACCTTGCATCTGATTTACACCCACAGAGACACTGCTTTCTCTACTATGCTCCCTTGGAGAATCAGGAAGGATGGGCTGCAACATGTTGGAAATGCCTTCCACTAGGCTTAACAAGCTGGAGGAGTGCATGCAGGGCCCATGTGGATCCTGTGCTGGCCCACTACTGCATCTTCATTCCTCTCTCTATCATAGTCTTGAGTTCCTGCACCTTGGAGGTAGAGTGTCCCTGTCTCACCACCTGGCAGTAATGTAGTCTGGACCCACCATAGTGACTTGGGCATATGCAGATCTGGACTCAGTACTTTCACACATCTCCCAAGGGGCATCTGGGGACCTTCCACATAAGCACATCCCAATGTCCTAAAGCAAATCCTGTATCTTATCCCTAGCTGGTTTCTCTGGGTCATCAGAGACTACTCTAATTTCATTTTGGCTTCTCCAAAACAATTATCCACAAAGCCAGTGTTACTTAGCTTGTTAAGCCATTGCCTGGAGTCTTCATTGCCTTTAGAATTAAAACCTATCTTCCCGCTAGAAAGCCAAGGACATTCCTGGTCTTCTCCCTTGGCTTTGAAGTACACAAGGTTGTTGGATTGTTTTCTGGTCTGGTTATCTTTTGCACACTGTGTCTTCTGGTGGGAATATAGTCTCTCTATTCTGTACCTGTGTTACTCACATGAAATACGTACCATTTCATCTCAGAGCCCTTCCTGAAACTTCTACACTCAGATCCCTCCATCCTTCCCCTGGGTTATGTTTCTGTTTCAGTAACACTCTTTGAACAACTTTATCATTGGGCTTCCATGTTTTGTGGTAACTTCCTGCCTCCTTCCATTAGGATGTGAGTCTTTGAAGGCTGTACAAGCCTCAGACATAGTATTTTATCCCCTGAGGCCAGCCTAGGACTGACACATAAAAGCTGCTAAAGGATAAAATGGCGCAATGAGATATTGCCTGTCTTGGCACTGCTTCCTCCCTTATGGCTCCTTTGACTTTCTCCAAACTCTATGAGCTGCTTTGCAGATGGGCCTGGGCCCCATTTACTTTTGTGCTTCCCTGGCTGTCTCCTCTGGAAAGCACACAACAGCAAGTTGGCAAATGTTTGCTGAGTCAACAGGGCTGGTGCTTGGGCTCAGTGAGCTTGCAGTAACGATGCAGACAGAGATGAAACTCAGCCTGTCCATGTGACAAGGGAGAGAGTGGAAGGCAGCTTCTTATAGCAGTGGAGTGTCTGGAAGCTGGATTTGTCCTTGGTATATTTGCAATGAAGCAGACTCATTGTTCTTCTCTTTTATTGGCCCTGTCTTTTCCTTTGTTCCTCCTCCATGTCTCCTAAGAACAAACAAGCATTTATAGCTCAGATACCTGGCTCCTTGCACAGGGCCAAGCAGCAAGTGTTTTTAAACTCCACACTGCTCTTGGGTCCCCAGGGCATGCGCGTTTCCACCATGCTATCATGCTTGCACATGCTGCCCATCTGAAGGAAGGCTTTGTCAGCTGTCCCCTGCACCCAATCTCGACTTTTTTTATTGGAGTACTTTGAAGAAATGCTTCCCTTATTCCTTTAATTTTGATCTTTTTCCCCCTGCATAATATCAGAAAGTGGTATATGAATTATGTATCAGCATTGATGGGTGATAAAGTAAGGATGGCCATGCCTGTCCCCAACACTTAAGCACAGTAGCGTCCAGAGCCTTCAAGGCTCCTTCCTTAATCATGTCCTATGAAGTGGCCATAATTCTGAACATCTCTATGCCTTTGCCTTTCTTTATGAATATGCATGGCCTAGATCTCTAAACAGCACAGTCAGGTTTACAATTTTAACTTTGTAGAATGGAGTGCATAAGGCTTTCTGGACGAGTTGCTCCACTCACCATTTCATCATCTGTGTGCTCATAGGTGCTGCTGTAGTTCATTTGTTTTTCCAGCCATTGCTGATGGGTCACCTTTCATTCATTTCCTACTAATAGACATTTGTTTCTTGATTTTTTTTTAAATAAGACAGTATATAAAGAATAATCTTGTGTACACTTAGGAAAAATACACAAAAGAGTTTCAGACATTGAAGAAATACTGAGGCATGACTGGTAACTTTCAGACACTGAATTCCTATGCTTCAGCTCCTTGTCAGGGCTTGGTTTTATGACAATACAGAGACAACTGCATTGTGTGTTGAATGCCTATGTGATTATACATAAAATGAATATATATTTCTCTTCTATTAGTCATGAAATGCTAAACAGAAGGGACACTTTCTTGAAAACAATTGTCATTAGGGCATCTGAGCCATGTGTAGACATCACCCAATGAACTGATATAAGGTCATCAGAAAGGGAAGCCATTGCTGCTGCTGAAGAGTGAAAAGTCTCTGGTCACAGAAAACAAGATTATCTTCTTATTTCATCAAAAAAGACAAAAATAGCTGGGTCACTATGAAAAGAACACCAAAAGAACACACAGACTAAGGGTAGACTCAATAAGGAGAGCTTCACCCTTTTTACACTGGCAAACTCTGCATCTCTGCCATTTCACTATTTGCCCACGGAGTTTAAAAAAAATGTAGTGGGGGGTAGCAATATGGCTTTGCCAGTTAGTGGCTTGCTGCTAAGCTAGACCATATGAGTTCAATTCCCTAAGCCCATATAGAGGAAAGAAAGAATAGAGTCCTAAATATTGTCTTCTGACCTCCACACATGTGCTGTGGCAAAAATAAAAACCCTCCAAATAAATAAATAAATAAATAAATAAATAAATAAATAAATAAATAAATACTTTTAAAAAATGTTTTAAACAGAAATAAGGTTGAGGGATTGAGCCTGAGACAATCTCTGCATGGGGACATTCAGGTAGGCCAGGTGGGGAATAAAGCCAAAATGACCACCAGTCTGGGTCCAGGGACACAAGGAGCTAGCCTGAGATGACCACCAGCCTAATACCACACTAGCCTGGATAGGTTCTCAGAGTAGGAAACAAGCCTGAGATGAGATAACCCCAACTGGGACTACACGGATCAGGCAAGGATCAAGCCTGAGATAACTACGTCTTGTGTTATGAGGCCTGGACAGGGAGCTAGCCTAATATGACCACCAGTCAGGTACTGCACAGGCCAGACTATGCCTGAGATGACCTTTGTCTAGTGCCATAATGCACAGGCAGGGCATAGCACTCCTGAGATCACTCCTGAGACAACCCCAGACACCCAGAGGCCCCAGGCACAACTAAAAAGAGCAAGTAAGTAGTGGAGAAATGGAAGAGAAAGAGAAGTAGAAGGGTGTGGGCACAGTGAAGAGAGGAAGACCTGTAGAATGAGGATATGAGGAAGAACCCAATGAGAGTAGACCACGATGCTCTCTGGGACCTGAACTGTTCGGCCACTGAAAACCATGTCTAGGTCCGTGACTCTACAGTAGCAGGAGTTTGCTCCCATCAAAGGCCAGGCAAATGTCTCTGGTCATGCTGCCACCCAGGCACATGTTGATGTTTGTGGGTTGTGCAAAACTGGCCTCACCCCTCACTGGGCATCATGGGAGAGCTGGCCCTGCACATTGCCCAGAAAGCACAACAAAGCTGGCCCTGGTTGAGGGAGTCATGAGTGAGCTGGCCCTGAGGATATCAGCACAGGAGAGCTGGCTCTGATACTCATCTGCAGTGGCATAGATGAGGGATAGAAACCCTTCTCCCCCTTGACTCTTGCCACCTGTTTCAGGCAGTAGACCTGGCCCTGGGCTCATGAAAGCAGGAGAGCTGGCCCTGACCCTCACTAGCTGCAGCTCATGAGCGTAGGCCCTGCCCCTCACTTGGACAGCACAGTGGAGCTGACCTTGGTGGTGGTGTGGTATTGGGGGGGGGGGGGGGGGGAGAGAGTGTGCCGAGGACATGAGTGTGTGAAAGCTAGCCCCACCTCTTGTCTGCTGTGTGGTGAGAGATGCTCTCCCCCACCCTTGCCCCTTGCCACCTATGGAAGACAGAACTGTCCCTGGGTTATGACAGCAGGACAGCTGTCCCTGTTCCTCACTTGCTGCAGCACTTGGGAGAATGGGCCCTGCACCTTGCCTGAACAGCAGTAGAGCTGATCCTGATGGCATTGGCCCAGGTGAGTCAACCCCAAATGTTGCAGGTAAGCTGACCCCAAGGAAATGACTACAGTAGAGCCTGCCCTGCCTCTTGTCTTTGAAGCACTTGGGAGAGTGGGGCCTGCACCTCACCTGGGTAGCGCAGTAGACTGGTCCCGATGGCATGGGTGCAAATGTGCTGGTCCCAAGGGCATGGACATGGGAAGGCTGGCTCTGTCCCTTTCTGACTGCTCTATCACATGGGTGGGCTGGGGTAGGGCAGGAGTGCTTTTTCCAGTGGTGTGAGTACTGGAGAGATGGTGGGCTAGTCAGCTTGAATATCTCTCAGGCCCAGATCCAGGGCTTTGAATTAACCCACCCCAACATCTGCTCCATTGAGGAACTGCTGTGATGTGTAAAGGGGCCAGTCCTGCAGATTCAAACCTGCAGGATCTCCATGACACAGGGCAACAACAGGATCTGACAGAAATCCCAGTGAGGTTCCAGTACTGATAAAGTGGTAGAAGCCAGAGCCCTTGAATCAGACCAAGGAGTCATAGCAATGAACATTTGTGATCAGTGTGGACAAAAGGCTATACCACGGGACGAACACACTGTGACATACTACAGCTTCCACAACGAATTTTTTCTTTTTCTTTTTTTCTATCTTTTGGGGGGTAGGTTGCAAGGATGGAGGGGGAAGATGAGTGGGACCAGGTGAATGATGTGAAATTCACAAAGAACCAATACAAAGTTTTAAAAAGAGAAAGTTACATTTAATTTAAAAGACAAAACCAATCAAACTAGATGTCGTAGCACACTGTACACCTATGTGTAGCTCACTGTACACCTATGTGTAGCTCAC
>JADRCH010000155.1:449232-460528 GCA_019843965.1 Rhynchomys soricoides | reverse complement strand
GGGGCACCTGACATGGAGGGCATGTGTGTGAGCCTGCAGAACTGGGGTTGCTCAGGGAGAGCTGGAGAAGACGAGGGCAAAGGCGAGGCGAGGATGTCTCCCATGGGCTGCTGGACGCCATGAGCCCTGCACACTCATGTGGTGCTAGCTTCATGAAAGCAGCTTTTCTCTCTTCAGTGACAAATTAACTTTTACTCTAACTTCTTAAATTTATAGTCCTAATTTTTTTTTAAAGTTTGGTTCCTTTGTAACACTTAACTTGAAACACAAACGTATTGTAAAACAGTACAATAAACATTGTTGGTATACTTTCTATCTTCCTAAACTTTTTTCTTGCTAAAATGCTGAAACATACACACATAATCCTTGAACTACTAAGGTAGTAATCACTACGGTTACTCCTACCTCTGTGACTCATCCTAGGTCCTCTAGAGAACAGCACACAAGGAGGTCATTGCCTATGACAGCATTTTGGCCTCTGAACAACTGAGGATCCACCTGATGCTCTCCTTGAGGGGTAGTTTGAAGGTGACACTATTTTCAGAAATACATTCATGCTGAATTGCTTTAACCGCTTCCTTTTTCATCAGAGATGTGTGTGTAAGCAGATAGTGCACCATGAGCAAAATTATTCCTCTATTACACAAACTGCTCTGTGCGAGGACTATGTCTTCATGGGCTAAAAGGACACATCGCGATACAAAACCTGTTCCGCCCTTCCATGTAGTTGCTTTTTCTTCCTTCTGAAGTTTATGTTTTTGTTTTTTGAAACAGGTATCACTAAATAGACCTGGCTGGCCTGGAACTTGTTATGTAGACCAGGCTAGCCTCAAACTCACAGAGCTCACCTTTCTCCTGCTTTGTGATCCTGTTTCAGCTCCAGGGATGTTTTATTTGTCAGACACCCAGGAATGCCCCCACTGCAGGAGTGTTCACCACACCCAGAGTGAACACCTCTTGCCTTCAGTGCAGCCAGTCTGGATTTTGCAACTCCTTTTCCATAAATCTTTTGAAGTCATGGACAAACATCAGTGTCTTCTCCAGACGACATTTGCAGGTTCCTTAGTGATGTCTTCCAATGTCCAGCAAGGCTTCTGATGCCATCATAGATGTTCAGTCCCTCCAGAGTCTTCCTCCACTGCAGCAAAAGTCCTGTTTAGCTGACAGACCTTAAAATCTACCATACCTCCTTGAAACAATGGCAGGATCAAAGCGGTCATAACATATGGAAGAAACACTGCTTTGGTACTGTGGTAATGTTGTGTTCAGTTGATAGCCCTGAGAGGCCTGCTTTTTTCTGAAGGGAAATGGAGGGGTGGATCTTGGAGAGAGGGGACCTGTGTGTGCTGGTGGAACTGGGAGGAATGGAGGGAGGGGAAACAGTATTCAGGATGTAATATATGAGAGAAAGATACGTTTTTGAAAAGAGAAGTGAGCTAGGTAGAAGGAGGAGGAAAAGATGAAGGTAAAGAGGAGGAGGAAGAGGAGGAAGGGGAGGAGGAGGAGGAGGAAGAGGAGGAAGAGGAGGAAGAAGAGGAGGAGGAGGAGGTTCCAAAGCATTATTGACAATAAGCAAAACTTCAGAGGTGCAATGAGTGCCAGACAATGCTTCCACATCTTGCCAGCAGCAGGGAGACTCTGTAGCCAGCAGTTGAGACCTTCCTGACTCCTTATGGCTCATGCGAACCACTGGCAGTGCGTTGATCCGCTTGAAGGACCTGGGAGTCTCATTGTTCCAAATCCCAAGAGAGTTTCTGTATGTAGCCTGCCATACTGCCCTCAAGCAAGTCCATTGCTTTATCCATTGGAGCCTTGAAACCTGGCACTGCCCTGGCTTCTTTGTGGATGAAAGCCAGACATCTGTTTCCAGGAAAGAGAGCTTCATCCATATGACAGACTTGCTCTAGCATACAATGTTCTTCCATAATCCACCTATCTAGAATCTGGGTCTTTCAGTTGCCTTTCATCAGTGCTTGTAATCTTGCCATTCATTTTGATATGAGCAGCGTAATAACTCTACTTTTGAATTGCTTGTACCTCCCCATGCTGATGGTAGATTTAACCTTATTGTTTTGGCTTGTGATCATCAGTGTATCAGAAGGAGTACAGTTTAGTATCTCAACTTCTGTCTGGCCATTAGATGGTTCTCCATCCTTGATGTAGGCTCTACTGGATCAATTGTTAGTAGTTTTTCAGATCCTTTAACAGACTCTGTCACTTAAAGATCAGAGCCTAGGCAGTGGACTGTGCCTACCTTGAGTGTAATAACCACCCATGATTATATAGTACAGTAACTATGTCAGTACCATAGCAGTTTATTCTTATTATCAAGCACCATGTGTTGAATATAATTTTATGTTCTAAGCTTTTACATGACTGACAGTGTAGTGGGTTTGCTTACACTGGTATCACCACAAACACAAACACATATTGTACCATCATTCTGTGGTAGTCTCATAGTACCTATGCACACAACCTCCTTGAGCAGTATGATTCTGTACTGCGTGACTCTCATGTGTGTTACTGATACTATGAAGCAGGTGCTAATGCTTTATCAGTCTTGCTCTGGGGACTTTTTTGGTTTCATTTTTAGTTCTTTATATTATCTGTATGCTTGTTTTTGACAATACCTGACAGAATTGGATTATATAAAATGTCATTTTATATTAATTTTCTGTTGTCAGAAACTTGATTTTATTTCTAATATTTTGTTAATGTCAACAACAGCACTTGAACACTCCTGTGCATAGTTAGAGTATATATGCAGAAATAGTCCTGCTATGTGTTGTGAACATAGCCTTCAAGTTTTCCATACATGCCTTTGGCCTCCCTATTCAAAATGGCTTTCTTAATTATTTACTATTTTAATCTGAAAAGTTGTGAGTGTCATAAAGCAGTGGATTAATGAATACATATCATCAGCATCCACTCATTGCCATGTTTGAGTCCTTTCATCTTCACTCACTGTTTATCTTCAAGTCATTTAATATCAATTGAAGGTAATATATCCCAAATCCAAAAATATTTTAGTAATTTTACAGAAAATTATGGTTTTTTTAAAAATATATAGACCCAGGGTTGGGGAGTGTCAGCTAATTGGTAGCATGCATGCTTAATGTGCCTAAGGTCCTGAGCACAATCCATGAATCAAACACACAGATGTACATATACAAGCAGATATAAATAAAATATAATTATCCTTTGTAAGTCATCCGTATTTCATTAGATCAGATCTTCTCAATGGTTTTACCGTGAGGCTTATTTGTTTAAGAAGTAAGCAAATTTCATAAATTAACATCGGTTAATGTCTTCAATCCATAATCTTTCTCCTTGCAATCTAATGAAGAAAATAAATCAGGTTCTGATAAATATTTTTGCACTGAAGAATAATCTAGTTGCTGCTAATTTAAATCTCAGCAATGTGCTAAAATTATAGGTGTTTCCTAAACATGGGGAATTTGATCTAAAACACAAGACATAGCATTTGTTTGTTGTTTTGGGGGCACTATGATCTCACAGGTTGTGCTTCTCTCAGTCACTGGGGTGGGGGTCATTCTGATATATACCAGAGCATTCTTTTGTGTCCATATTTTCTTCAGGAAAAAAATGATAACCAGAGCTTAACCTACTGAGGTTCTATCACAGCCCAGCTGGTGTGGGGATGGGAAATGTCCAATTCCAGACCACCTTGGAAGTCTTCAAGTCCTACCCGAGGGAAGAAAAAGGGATTCGCAAAATTCACAGTCCAAGGCTCAACTAAAGTCTGCGACTCAGTCACAAGAGTGTAGGGTTCCCATATACCCTAGCACTGCAGTGGGAAAAAAGTCTACTTAGCACATTGTCTCCTCCTCAGCACAAGGTGCTATTCTATCAAGGAAACATACTGGAAGGCCATACATTTTGAAAGAGACAGTGTAAACACTGGACCTAAACTCAGATATGGCAGAAAATAGTAATTATGACACTGGAAGTTTAAAACAGCCATGCTGAACATATTAAGAGCTCTAAGAGATAAGGAAAGCCAGCATTCAGAGCAGATGGGCCATGTGAGCAGAGACAGATGTTCTAAAAACATCTACAAGAAAGCTGGACTGAAGTTATTTTTTAAAAATAAAGTGTGTCTTTTAGTAAGATTATTAATAGATATGTCTGAAGCAAAATTCTCTGCTCTTGGGTATACTTCAGTTGAATCTCCCATAACTAAAATGAAACCAGAAAAAGGTTTCCCAGAGTATCCAAGACTCTGAACATCCATAAAAGGCTAAAACACAATGCAAGCACTAGAAGGAGAAGCGCTAGGAGAAATATTTGGAGCACTAGTTATTGAGAATTTCCCTCAGATTCATGTCGTATAGGAAGGACCATAGACCCAGAGCTCAGAAAACACCAAACAAAAATATACCAGAATGTGATACTCAGGCATATTATCTCAAACTATAGAAGATACTGAAAAACCCTCAAAGAAGTTAGATGTGTTGAAATATTACTCACTGGAGAACAGGAATCAGATTTAAGACAACTTCTCTACAGCAACCGTGCACACAAGAAGAGATTATAGCAATAGATTCAAAGGGTTTCAAAAAATAATAGAAGCAACCTAGAAAGATTTGCCTTTAGTCTTGTTCTTTAAAGGAAAAACAAAGAGTTTCCAGAAGGACAAAAATGAAAAACTTTGTTGCTGATAAAATTGTCTGGAAAGATGTTTTAAAATATTTAGAGAGAAAACAAACAATTTAAGCCAGAAATTTAGACCAATGTAAAGAAAGGAAGAACATTGGAGAAAAAAAAATAAAGATGAAATATAAGCTTAATTGACTACATGCTTGCTCCCATGTATGTGCATATGCATGCTGTGTGTGGTAGGTATGCATAAGTGTGTATGTACATGTAAGTACATGTATGTGAGTATGTACATGTTTGCACACATATGTGTGTGTACATGTGTGCACATGTATTTGTGTGCACACATGTGCACGTGTATGTGTATATGTACATGTGTGCACATGTATGTGTGTATGTACATGTGTGCACATGTATATGTGTATGTACATGTGTGCACATGTATATGTGTATGTACATGTGTGTATGCACATGAAGGCCAAGTTCATTCTCAGGTTCAGGTTCTGCTTAGTTTTTGATCCAAAGTCTTTCACTGAACCTGGAGCCCTTAATTTAGTGAGGTTGGTTAATAAGTTCCAGAGATTCATCTCTTCTGGTTTCAATTTATACTACAAAATCACAATGGTAAGACAACATCATACCAGCCAAAAAACAGACACATTGATCGGTGGAGTAGACTTAAGGACCCAGATGTAAGTTCACATGGCCACAGACACCTTAATTTTGAGACAGGTGCCAAGAATATATATTGGAGAAAAGACACCTGCAATGGTACTGAAAAAACGGGCTATCTACATATTGAATAAAACTTGATCCTTCTCTCTCACTCTCTGCACACAAATCAATTTCAAATGTATAAAAGATCTCAACATTAAATCTTAAACCCTGAAACTTCTAGAAGAAAGAGTAGAGTGGACACTTGTGAAGGCCTTCTGGGCAGGACCCTGGTCTTGCAGGAAACAGAACCAGTAATTAAGTGGGGATATCATGAATGATAAAGCAATATAGGCTGCAGCTACTGTTCTTGATTATCTACTAGAATTTGATGGTTAGCCCTTCTTGCTAAAGATGCCACATACACATTTTGGTCACCAAACAGAGAGAAACAACATGGGTACTGATCAGAAAACATCCTCCCTACTAGCTAGCTTTCATAACACTGGAAGGTGCTATGCAGGCTCTGGCAGAGAAAAGTCACCAGCAATCTTACCCAGCTATAAACTCTGAAAGCAGCAAGATGACCACCATAAAATGTGTGCATGGGCAGCCAGGAATGCATGCTGTGGGGTCACGAACCACTTTCTAATTGGATTTAAGTCATGTTCCGCAGGAGGAAATTCATATCTGATACTGTAAAACTGGCCAAGAATCCAAGGTTGGGAACTAATAGGCATCAGGGGTAAAGCTGTTACTATTCATTTGCTAAATAGACATACAATCAAACTGCCCTTTAGGTCTGTTTCTCTGCATCCAGGGGCTAGTGCAACATTCAGGCCTCATCAGAGATGCTTCTTAGTTCAGTGCTGGTTGCTAATGCAGAAGCTCACAACTGGCTAAAGTGCAGAGAATTAAGTGTCTTCAAGGTGCTTGGCTACAAGTGGGACATCCATATGATACCACCTCCCAAGGCTCGGGAGCAACCTCATAAGAGTAGGCAGAGAGACTGTAAGGCAGAAGCCAGGGGATGGAACCAAAACCATCTTCTGAGCATGACAGGTCTGCCCTACTCATGAACAATAGCAGCTCTTGTTGCCAACACAGGATCAAAACAGCCATCATTCCAACTTAGGGGATGAGAGGCTCATGAGCACAGACTTCTATCTGAAGAATTGATGGCTTCTGAGTAAGGAAGAGTCAGTTTTCTTTAAGTGTGACCACTGGTAGTATGGTCCCAATTCCATGAGCATATGATCAGCACAAAGTACATTGTTCCCATGTGTGAAATTGTTAGATAATTAATAACAATATCATAACTTAAAAATGTATATCACAAACCCTGAATCAACCACTAGGAAAAGATTTTTAAAAAAGGAAGGGCAGTTGATGTGCTGAGGGGAGGGAGGGAAAGAAGTCCAAATGCTTCTGTGGACCACAAGAGGCAGAGAGTGGAAGAAGATAACAGGAAACACAGGTAACAAAGAAATCCTGAGAAGCAGGCTAGGGGGGTGCTAGGCCAGCCACATCAACAGTTAGCAGGATGGCAGTGGTTTGCAGGCCCCACAGAGAAGGCAGAAGGCTGAGGAGAAACAGGAAGAAGACAGAAGACCTGTGAAAGCCCTGAGTGTCCCAAACCCACTTCAAACAGCACTTGAGTCAAAAGAGAAACCTCAGGAATAATTTTACGAATTACAATAACAACAACAACAACCTTAAAAAATATTTTGAATTAGCATTCAGATATGCAGAATGCAGCAAAAACAGTGGCTGGAGGGACATTCATAGCATAATCGAGCTGCACTTGAGTAACAAGAAAATCCACAGAGAAGTCAAGAAAAGAAGAAGAGCCATAATCAGCAAAATCAATAATATGAACTTAATATTCCAAATATTTTTGAAAATATCAGACTAATAATTCTCTTAGGCTAATTAAGATAATTACATCTTAATTTCGAAACTGGGTCTCACCGAGTTGCCTTGAAAATAGGCCTTGAACATGCAATTCCCCTGCCTCAGCCTCTGAGTAGTTGGGAGTCTTTTAAGTTGCATCAGCCCTGCCACAAGCAACATGTTTCCTAAAACTTAAGAGTTTTAACTGGGTCTTGCTGCACTTAGCTTTACCTGGCTGGAGCTCCTGTTCTGTAGACTTGCTTGAGAAGCTTTCTCTACACCTGCGTGGGTCACCAACTCAAATCAAAGAAAACTGTAATTCTTTTACTTTGCATTCAGTTTCTAGTGACATTTTTCAAATCTATTTTATTTTACAATTACCTACAGTATTTGCATGTACCCCAGTCATGTGTATAAAATCAGCTGATTTGGGGCAAATACTTTATACTCTGTTCTCTACAGCTTACGTTCTACCCTCTGTAGAGAGTAAGTTTATGTGTGTGTATGTGTGTGTGTGTGTGTGTGTGTGTGTGTGTGATATTCTACTTTTGTAAATATATATATATACATATATACATATATGTATATATATGTATATATATATGTATATATATATACACTTGGGTAAATATATGTATAAATAATATTTTACTTATTTATTGTGTGTATGTTTCTGCATCCATACACCCACATGCCATGGAGCTCACATGGAGGGCATGAGACATCATGGGGGAGCCAACCAAGTCCTGCCTTCTATTATGTGGATCCCAGGATCAAGTGAAAGTTGTCAGGCGTGGTGGCTGTCTCACTCGTCCCCTAGTAATGCTTGTCTGTTAGCTTGTAATTATGTTAATTTTAATCCAGGAGAACATGCATGGATGTAACTCTTAGGTCAACAGTAGCCTGCTGTTATGGCTTTCTTTACCCTCCTCACTCAGCTCTGAGTTGTGCTCTGCTCAGCCTCAGAGTCTTTATAATATGATTTGCTCCACTGATGACTGGGCACAAACATTCCACTTTTTTGTTTTGTTCTATGAATGACGGTGAAGGAAAGATGCCCTATTATGCGTATGTTTTAGAATTTTTAATTTTAGAATTCAAGATTTTCATAATGAGCCTATTTCTAGTTTCTTCAAATGCTTTTTATGCCTCTTGTTTATATCCACTGAGGTTTTTCTTAGCTGTAATAGTGTATGAATTATATAAATAGTTTTTCCAATCATGAACAACCCATTCATTTCTAGACTTTATCACTAGTATAATGATTTCTTTCTTCCTTCCTTCCTTCTGTCCTTACTTTCATTCTTCCTTTCTTTCTTTTTTTCTCAAATGTTTACCTGATAATCTGGATGTTAGGTTTTTTTAAACTTTTATAAATTTTATTGTAAAAATTCCTGTAAATAAAAATAAAAACCACACACCAAAATTAACCAGAAAATCTTAAAATGTAGTTAGTTACATTCATTTTACTTTTCTTGGGGCTTTTAAATCCGCATTCCTTTGTGGGATTGATTGTGCTTTTCTATTTTGGTTCAGCTTGGGACAGATTTTGAGAGAAGTGTATTTATGTTTTAGTTTTCCATGTCATCTATCAACCCACTCCTCACGAATGTTAACCCCAGGCCAGACCTCTGCCCCCTCCACCAGATCTGCAGTCCTTTGAACATCCGGCCCAAGATACATGAGAAACGCTTCAAACTCTGCACATTCAGCTGAGTTCCTGACCTCTTCACACTCCTACAGACAGGTCACCCATAGCCATGTGGAGTCCATCATTCTGATTGCTAAGGCAATAATCATGGATACTGCTGCCCACATCCCATAGGATAAATCCACATCCAAGTTGTACTTGTGGTATTGAATTTGGGGGTGGGACATAGCCTATGCCCTAAGCATGGTTTGGCTACCATTTCTCAATAAACCAATTAAAAAAGACAACAGAAAACAAATAGGAGATTTATCTTATGTTGTCACATTTGGAAAAGGGACAAGGAGATCCAGGGAACCCCTCAAGTCTGTCTTTGGGGTCCTGAAATAAGATTACAGTTTAAATAGAAGGTGGGGACATCTACATTTAAGCAGTCCCTGTCATGGAGTGGTCCCTCCCATCATTGACCCATTGCTGCCTGGGCTTCAGTCTTCCTGTAAGATGGTCTAAGAAGTTGTTGGCCCTGTGTAAAATCTCTTTCAGGGAGATAAGGACCCCTCTGGTTGGGGCCTTTTTCTTCTCCAAGCATGAGATTCCAGGGAAATTTTCCATTTCATGGGGGGATCCATTGTTTCAATAGTCTGATAGTGAGATCAAGATGCATGACTGTCTCTTTAAACAACTTCACCTCTGCCCAAGGCCGCACTTGGGATCCACTGCATCTCAGCTCCAGATCATTGCCTCCTCTCTGGCTGATTTTACTCATCAAACTTGTTCACAGACCAAAGAGCAGGACATCCCTTTTGAAATGTACGCCTTAGGTGAGTGTCCAACCGACATACTCACCCTGTGCCCTGGCCTTCCGGGCTCTGTAGGATCTGGTCCCCTGTTCCCAACCTTGTCCTTGGCTTCCCCACCACTCTGGTTAGGTTGACACCTGCCAAACGTGACAACTCCCTTTTCTAAGATGCTTCTTCTCCACCGTCCTCAGAGCTCTCTCAAGTGCTCAAATGTCACTTCATCAGTGGAACACCTATATCTTTCCTACTTTCTGTTTTCCAGTCACGTGCATACTGCAGACATCGTTGATTGGTTCACTGTCTTGGACCCATGAAGTTTCTGATTTATTTTTTTATGTTCACTGACTCAGTTAGGGTTTCTGTTGCTATGATGAGACTCCATGACTAAAAGCAACTTGGGGGGGGGGGGAGTTATCTTCGTCTTATATTTCCAGGCAACAGTACATCACAGAGAAAAGTCAGGATAGGAACTCAAGGCAGGAACCCAGAGGCAAGAACTGAAGCAGAGGTCCTGGAGGAACATTACTTGCTGGTTTGCTCCTCAGGGCTTGTTCACCCTGCTTTCTTATAGCATCCAGGACTGCCTGCTTAGGTGTGGCACCACCCACAGAGGGCTGAGCTCTCCTACATTAATCACTAATTAAGAAAGACCTCACAGACTTGCCAACAGGCCAATTTTATGGAGGAACTTTCTCAATCAAGATTCTCTCTTCCTAGATAGTCTAGGTTTGTGTCAAGTTGACAAGAACCAACCAACACACACGTTGTTCAGGAGAGCTCTGAACAGAGGCACTTAGTAAATTTCTGTTAATATATTTCAGGGACCAACCCACTCTGGTCACTATCATGTGCAGTTACTGCTAGTGTTGCCTTTTTTGTGCATGAGTAAAATTGGTCTATAAAATCTATGCAATTCTTGCTTAACTTAGTTATCAAAGGAATTTGAGAAATATTTCTTCTTTATCTATATTTCTTGAGCAATTTGTGTAAGATTGTAATGGGAACTAAAACTTCAGAACTTTAAGTCTTATTTTTTGTGAGAATGTTTTTAAAAGATATAATTTAAGCCTTTATCTTTTTATTTATGAGTAGTTTAGTAAATTTCTCTGTAAGTGTAGTAAATTTTTCAAGTTTCACACACACATTCACATTTAAATTAAAACTAGATAAAGTCTATCAAAATTTATAACTCAGATTCTGTCTCAAACAGTCCTATTTGAATTTCTCTGGCCTCTTGTGCTCAGTTGCTGCCATGTTGGACATCACAGACATGAAGATCTCTCATCCCAGAGTGTTCTGCTGGAGAGCACTGGTTTATAATACCACCACCCAGATCCCTCGATAAGAAGCTCCGTTTCACTTGTCATATACTAACATACACAGCTTCATCTCGAAAGACATTTTTAGCATAGAGTTGGAAACAACATCCACTACACACCACCTACATTGACATTACCCACCACCTACACTGACACCACACACCACCTACACTGACACCACCCACCACCTACACTGACACCACACCTATACTGACACCACACACTACCTACACTGACACCACCCACCACCTACACTGACACCGCCCACCACCTACACTGACACCACACCTATACTGACACCACACACCACCTACACTGACACCACACCTACACTGACACCACCCACCACCTACACTGACACC
>JADRCH010000155.1:436642-449132 GCA_019843965.1 Rhynchomys soricoides | reverse complement strand
ACCTACACTGACACCACCCACCACCTACACTGACACCACACACCACCTACACTGACACCACCCACCACCTACACTGACACCACCCCCCACCTACACTGACATCAAATACTCTGTATCCTTCATTGTTCCACTGCCCCTGAAAGAACATTTTACAAAAAATGAGATGTTTCTAACTTGTTCATTACTAAAACCCTGGAGAATGAAAGAGTGTCTGGAAAGAGTAAGTACTTGAAAACATAAATTAAATGCATCTAGTATATGAACAACAAGGAAATTACCAACAGAGAAGCAGAAATTGTAGTTTTACACAATAATAAAATTGTGCATGGTGTGTTATGTTCTTTTCACCACTAACATCCTTCATTTCTTGTTATTCTTTTTTGCCTTGTTTGCTTGCTTTCGCTGCTTTGGTTTTTTTCTGGGGGAAGAGTTACTAGTGTCTTACTACTTAGTTAGTACTTAAATTACTACATACTGTCTTACTATGACTAACCTGGACCACACTGCCATCTCCAGTCCTGGGATTGCAGACATGCATCACCATGCCTAGAATAATATCTTTTTGATTCTTTGTATTTTCTTTTATGCCTTCTTATTCTCTCATTTCTTTTCTTATTAATCAGTTTCAACAGACACTTGCTTTATTGTAGAATTTTTAAAAACCGAATTTTACATGGGTTAATATTGTCTATTGTACACTGTCTTTCTCGCTGTTGGTTTACTTCATCTTTTCTACAGTCTTTAGAGTTTGTCCCGCTGATCTTCTGTGAACTTCCTTGTCTTTTGGTGTTGCTCAAGGCTGTAAAGCTTTTCTTTAATAAAAACAAAAAGCATACTTAAGTCTCCTTTGTCTTAATCCTCTCACTGGACACTCTAAGTTTAGTGATATTTCCAATTTTACAAAATTATTAAAATTTCAATGTTTTCTTTGGTCCACAAGGTAACAGGAATGTGAGATTTTTCTTGGGTAAACAAAGTGGGTTTGGTTATTAGTTTCCTAATTCCGAAGTATATGAAGCTGCTTTTAATTATCCTGCATCACAGTGAGAAAGCTTTCCCCCAGAATGCTGCATATTCTTAGGATTTTTTTAGAACTTATCCAGAGAGAGAGAGAGAGAGAGGAGAGAGAGAGAGAGAGAGAGAGAGAGAGAATAAGCTTATGAATGCTTGAGAAGGAAGCCATTTTCAAAGCTCTTGGGTAGAATGTTTGTCATATCCAGCCTTGTTAACCAAGGCTGCCAGGATGCTCCTGACTGAAGGGCACAAAGAAAAAGTCTCTTTTCTGCTAATCTTGGGGTCTTCCTCTAGTGCTATTTACTGATAGTCTAGCACAGATTTTGATCATAGAGGTACATACTTACTGCAGACCCCCACCCCAGGATGGCAGAGTGGGGTATACATGGAAGGGTTTAGAAGGACCATGCTATAAAAGTTGTTGCACAACCTTGAAGGTAAGATTAAAATAAGCTTATTTGTCTGTATGTGGGGTTGCCATGTACTGAAGTCAATAGCACCACCAATAGCAAGCCATGGTTAATACATAGTGGCAGGGCTGAATCTCTTACCTGGATCCATTCACAGCCACTCAGGGAAATTGGAAGGTAGTGATATTTTTAATAGTCCTTTGAAGTGTTTTACATTTTTATGTGTCTTGTTTTCTCAAGTGAAGCATTCCATAGTCCGTGGTACATGAGTCTTGTTCCATGAGACGCACAAGGTAGGACAGTCACCAGCTCAGCAGGTGTGCTTCATCACTGCACTCTCCATTAGCCTGTGCATATGACATGCCATTCCTTGGGTCCCACTGATGTTCCAGGTCTTTGTCACTTGTGGCTGGTGAATAGAGCTTTGTACTACAAACGGTCAGTGTTTGTACCTGGCTGAATTGAGCTAAGCATGGAAACCATGCAGACCAAAAAACAAAACAAAACAAAACAAAAAAACAAAATGAAAAAAAAAACCAAAACCCAACAACCCAACCTGCCTTCATGGGGCTATCCTCAGATAACTCAGATCAGATGAACTCAACCATGGCTACAGTGGAGTTACTCCTCCATTGCAAGGAGTTGGCCTGGCCTAGCTGCCTTGAGAGGTTTTTCACATTGGAGTCCATGGCTTCTGGGACACAATGTGCCTTCCAGTTCCTGAGAGACTGATGCCCTCCCTCAGGCCATTTTGAGTTTCTCTACAGTTGTTCCCTTAGTAGTCAAGGAAGCATGGAAACTAGCCAGGACAGTTGGTCTCAGACATTAGCCTTGTGTTTCCTGTACAGCTTACAAACTTCATTGTGTCCTGGCAACCACAACTGTATTGATTCTGGCCGTTATATTCTGGTTCTGATAAAGCTATAAAAATCTTATTGCTCTCAATAAAATTGTCACAGCCTCAGGTTTGGTGTGGCCCCTCCACACCCAGCCTGGTTTCATCCCTTATGGCCTTGTCGGGTGACCTGGGTCCCGATAAGTAATCATGGATGCTTACACTCCATCAATTCCCAAGCTACCATCTCATCCCCATGTTGTTTGACCTTAGATACCTGAGTTCCTGAGCTTCCTGTTCTCTGTACCTGTAAATCACCAGCTATAGAATACTTTTACTGTGACATCTTCAGGATCTATCAGTTGGATCCCACCAAGTCTTGCTCTCTGTCTGTCAGTGCCACGCCTCAGGCTACTTCCTGAACATTCCTGTGACTTCACACTTCTTTATGCCCCCCTTCCCATCAGTGAAGCTAAATAAGAAGTAGATGTCTATCACTAATTTACACATCTTGGGAAACTAATCCCCCTTCGGTTCAGAACAGAGCCATTTAGACTACCTTATCCAAAATTATGATTCTGGCTTCCAGAATGATTAATAAACAGAAGAGTGTATTTTCTCATCCTCCGAGGGAAAACAAAGTCATTATCACTTATGATTAATGAGAAGTCACCCACATATTTGATAAGAGCTTTCTTGGACGTTTTATATCTTTTCTAAGAACAACACATGGTTTTCAATATCTTGTGAAAAATAAAAGTCAAGGCTCTTGTTCTAAAGATATCATGCAAGCAGCAATAGAGCACTAAAATTCCCAAGGCTGTATGCCCAGGAAGCCAGCCTATGACCCTGATGTTGTATGTTTTGATTTTATTCCCTGGAGGATGCCAAGAAATGTGAGCTAAATGAAATGCTTAAAACCTGAACAATATTACTCAGAGCTTTGAATTTTTTTTGACAAAGGAGGACAACTCTTTGGTTGGCAGGCACACGATTGTACGACAGTGCTTCCCTGAAGGTTTTTAAATGTCTCTGTGTCTCAGCCTCCTGCTCTGTAAAGTTGCTGTAACAACTGTACCTGTTTTGTGAGTTCTTAGGGGGATATAATGAATTACTCTACGTAAAGTGCTCAGGACTGCTTTTGGCTTGCAGAATGCCTTGGAAAAGTTTGGGCACATTCTTTGAAAATCTTTCTGATTTTAGTGTTTAATAGTAGTTAAAGTAGTTCCATATGCAGCTATGCTTTATGACAAGACATTGAAGCATGAATCAGAAAAAAAATCAAGCAAATTACAAAATAACATGGATTCTACTTTGGGCACTATGGTTGGCACGTAAGCAAAATAAATAAATAAATAAATAAATAAATAAATAAATAAATAAATAGCATGGCAACCATAGTAGTATGCCTGCACAAATTGACTCATTGATGGATCTGAGTGTTCCTTCTTTCAAACGGTATTGATTTTCTGCCTACTTATTTCCAGGGAATTAGAAAGATGGGTGTGTTGAGGCCATTAGTGGAGCCTGAAATGTCTGAGCAACTGCAGAAGGTGGAGGGTGGGCATTAGAACTCTTGGATGTGCACCGAAGTGTCTCCTTAGGAAGCCATGGATTCTCCATCTGAACAGAGTCATGACACAGTGACAGTATGCACTGAGGTCATCTTGCTCTGCAACTCTGCCCAGTGGATCCAAGGGCAAATGTCAGATTTCAACAGAGGCAGGGAAGCAGATTATCTGGCTTACGGGGTTTGTTTCCTGCATAAGAAGACACATATTAGGGCTTGATTCAGTACCAAACACTGAACTGAACTGTCTTGTTTAACCAATGTTACTTTCACACGAGAACTAATTTTAAGAACCTATTAGGCTCTCCATGAAATTTTACTTTATAAAAGATTTATTGTTATTAATTTTAATTATGCATATGCAGGATTGTTTGCATGGGTATATGTTCATATGAATGCAGGTGTCTTCAGAGGCCAGAGACAGCAGATTCCCTGGAGCTGGAGTTACTGTCCATTGTGAGCCACCTAGAATGGGTGCTGAGAAAGGAACTCCGGTTCTCTAGAAGATCAACAAGAGCTCTTGACAGCTGCACCATCTCTCTGGCTCCATGGTATTTTGCATTTTGATCATAGAATGTAAGCCTGAGATGACAAGGTGTGCCATCAGAGGCCATCCACTGTGGCTCTGGCATTTAATCCCATACACCACAGTCTGAAGCACAAGGAGCAAACTTTCAAGGTCAGCTTGAATGGCATAGTTGCATCCTGTCTTAAACTCCTAACACCTTCCAAAAAATGAGGCTATAGTTTGCTATATATTTTTATTGAATAATGGGTGAGGTTTTTTTGTGTTTTTTTCCCACCAGATACCAACTATTTGATTCTAATTGTGCACTGAACATTTCTTCTAAAGAAATTAATTTGTACAAGCCAGGGAGGAAGGGACCCAATTTTCTTGTCAGTGATGGATGGTTTCTGCTGTGGGCTTGTACCCTTGCTTTCAACTCCCCCAGAGTTCCCACACTGGCTTTAAACTCCATCAGTTCAGTTTTCTGTGGATAATTTGATATGAGCCTGCAGTTGGCTTTTGGAATGGTTTCCAGCCCAATTCATGGTGATTGGTCGAGTTTGATCATATGTGGCTCTGGAAATCAGGCAACACTCCCTCCCATCCCTGTCATAAAGACAGAGATGATGTGTGAAAATGCAGGTACTTGGGACACAGGCAACTCTGGTATCAACATCTGAGATCATGTGGTAAGTGTTCTTGTCTGAATAGCTATGTCAAGTCCATTGGAGTGAGCTCTGCAGAAAAGCCTCCAATACCAAGCCCTTGTGAGTGTTGGGATTTGTACTTCTTGGAAGTCACAATTGGTTGGCAATTGCTGCTGTTTCTGATCAGATCGATTTGGACAGTAGTTAGGAAAAATCCATTTGAGAATAGCTTCATCGCTGTCCTGCCAAATGCCTATGGGATTAAATAGCTGCACTAATGTCTGTCTATATATACAAGAGATGAGCATCCTCTATACATTATAGTATGCACCCCATTTTCGATTATCTTTGACAGAACTGTAGCATAGCTAGAACAAGATATATATGTTTGTACTTAGGTCATAACAGGCAGGCAAACTTCTGTGCTCATGAAATGATAAGCAATTGGGATCTCAGTCTGATCTCTTGATCAGCACTTCCTGGCTTTGTGATAGAAATTGTTTTGTGCTCTGGCTTTGTCATGTGTCAAATAATGATTGCAGCACATTTCATATGGTAACTTGTGGGTTGAAAGTCATCAAGAGGAAAATTAATTTTGATGAAGCCTAACTTACCATATTTCCCTCATGGTTTGTGTTTTTCTGTTTTGATAAGGACTTTTTCCTCACAATAAGGGATCACAAAGGTTTTTGTGTATTTTTCTAGAATTTTGTATGTTTAGGTTTTATATTTAAGCCTACCAATTCCCACTGATTTCTCCATGTGTTACAAGGAATTATGAGTTTTCTTTGTTTCATGAGGCTGCTATTCAAATATCATTTGGTGACACTGCTTTAATTTCTCAGTTAATTATTCTAAATTTTGATAGAAAGTCAATTGACGGTTTTGGGGCCCATTATCTATGTATTCATCTGAATCCATGCTGTCAAGATAGCTGCAGTATTAGAGTTCAGATTGCCTAGCATGAGTCATCAACTTGGCTTTTCACAAGACATTGCCAAGAAGAAGAAAAGATGAGCCACAGATGAGGAGATAATATCTGCAGGATGCACATGCGTCACTGCTTTTCGTCTTCCCCTGACTTCTCCTGTCAGCCTCAGCACTGCGGCCTTAATCTTTGACACAGTGCTTGGAGACCCCAGAGGGAATCCAAGGCTCTTGTATCATTATCACTATCCAAAAAGTATTGTTTTGCTTCTTTGGACAGCCAGGCTAAAGGTCTGATCATTTTAATGATGACTGTAGATGGATGGTTTATGTGTGTTCATCTTCACAAATTAATCTGAGAGCATTCCATCTACAAGCCAGTTCTTGTTAGAAGTGTCACCTCCCATCCTTCACATCTATGGTGTGTGTGTGTCTGATTCTTAGCTCATCCACTTTTTAAGGCCTTTTGAAAAAACAATCTTTAGTGATATGAACTTCCTCTGGAGCCCACATTCTCCATACTAATATCTCCTAAACATTTCTGGTGTCCATCCTGGCTTCTTTCACCACTGTCTCAGTTTGCTTTCTGTTGCTATAAGAAAGCACTGTCACAGTATGTTATGACAGAAGTCCAGGCAGGAACTCAAGGCAGGAACTGAAGCAGAGGCTGATGTGTTTATAAAAAGATAAAGAGATCTGGAGTATGTTCTATGGCGGTGTGGTGAGGTATAGGGAAAGGAGGTGGGCCCATGCTCAGGCATCCTGAGGGACCAGCCACAAGACGGTATAGTATAGAATAGAGTTTATTCAGGGTATGGGGAGGGGAGCTAAGAGGATAGTTGAGGCAGAGAAAGGCAGAGAGGGGGAGAGAGTAGAGAAGTAGAGGCAGGCCATGAACACTTGGAGAGAGGGGGAAGGGAATAAGGAAGGGAGGGGGAAAGGGAAGAGTCCAAGAGGGCAAGAGAGCAGGAGAGCACGAGAGGGAGAAGAGGGCAAGTGGCCCCTTTTATAATGGGTCAGGCCTACCTGGCTGTTGCCAGGTAACTGTGGGGTGGAGTTTAGACAGAATGCTAACAGAAGCCATGAAGGAGCGATACTTACCTGCTTACCCATGAATTTCCCAGTCTCCTTTCTAACCCACAAGCCCACCACAACCACCCGTGCAGTAGTGGTATCCACTAGTCATCAGTTAATCAATGCTCTATAGGCAATCTGATGCAGGAACTTTCTCAACTGAGGTTCCTCTTCTCAGGAATCTCTAGGAAAAGCCAACCAAGGCAACACCCATTCTTAGATATGCTCACCTTTTGTCAAATACATGGATTCTTTGTGGTCAATCTCTTTTTTCCATTTCTTTCAAAACTAATTACACGGTACGTGTACTATATGTGATATCAAATTTTTAAATTTATTTTTAGAAGTTTCTCAATGGTCTACCATGTAATTAATTTCTAAACTCATGTGTTCTTTAAAATTGTATGCAATTTTCCTTTTTGAATCTGATAGATATTTTAGATTATAAGTGTATCAGTGATGTTTTCATCTACTATAAATTATATGCCTTTTAGTATGTATAGATCCATGTTCATTGTTGTTGCCAGTCAAGGAGTAAGCAGCCATCCATACAATGAAATACTGTTTTACATCTATTCCATAAATAATTATTTTAAAAGACAAAGCAGACTACAATTCCACAGGAATCTTTGCTTTATTATAAACTTGGGAAGCCATTTTCCATTACTATAATAAAATAATAAAAGGACTGTACAATACTCTTAAAACAGAAAAAGTTTTAATTTGGCTCAGTGATCAGAGATTTCAGTTCAAGGTCATTTGGTCCCATTGGCTTGTGGTTTGTATTGGGGCAAAATATTATTGGGAAGGTGAGTCCATGGTTGAGGGGTCTGCCCATCTCAGGGATGCTGGGAATCAAAGAAAGAGAACAAGGTCATCTCTCAGTCTTCCTTTTGGCACAAAGTCCTCCTCTAGGCTCCACTCTAAAAAGGCTCTGCCATTGCTCAGCTGTGCTGTGGGCAGAGGGCCAAGTCTTGGTGCATGGGTCTTCTGCTGCATTTGAGATGCAAACAATAATACTCACTTGACTGGTAGAGTTACATGTGCATGTGTCTTTTACCCCCAATTTCACCTTTCGTGTATCTGTAGGCTTTTTTCCACACTGGAAAGTTTTTAGCAGTGCTCATCACAGAGATTCTGAAAAAATCCACATGGTTATCAACAGACGAGCAGACAAATAAACTCTAGTGTTTATATAATGAAATCCAAACACACTGAAGAGATGTGCTACCATGAGCCAAAATAATATTTAATTTTTATAATTAAATATAATAGCAAGCCTGGGAGATTATATGCAACATCATACCACTTGTTCAAAATGTAAATACACAATATGGCTTTTTAAAAACTCATAGGTATTTCATGAAACCACAGTTGGCAATCCTTATTGACACGTTCTATCTTAGGGTATATAACTACCTAACTGGACCTTGGAAACAGATGGATCGCTTTCATCGCTTATATCGTATGGTCCCCTCTGGCTTACTATGGGTTCTGCAACTGCTTTCCCTTGAGATACTGAGGGAAGGATGGCTGTAGATGAAGTGACATCATACATTGCCCCAGAAATGGGAGAGTGAGGCATCCAGGGGCTTAGAGCTCTGCTTCCTGCTGGCATGGGCTCCCTGGGAGGGGTGCACACATCCACTGGGAATGGCTTTTGCTTCCCAGTGGGAACAGGCTGCTGCTGAGTCTCCATAGATCATTAACTCCTGGTTCCTTTTGTTAGTCTACCTCCACCCCTACTGAAGTCAATTCTTTTCTTTAAAATTTCATCCTCTGAGGTATTTAGGAAAGATTTACATTCTGGAGGAGGCATTTCCCACAGTGTAAAAAGATCTCAGAAACTTCTAAGTAAAAGAATGCTTATTCAGAAAAGTGGACTTGAAGCCACGATGCGTATTAGACTTCAAGATTGTCACTCTTCTATGACATGATCAATGCCAAGGTGATCTAGAGATTTTAAACATGTCTGTAACCAGTCATGTTCTCAAAATATGTAAAACACAAAGTTATAGAATTTGAGGGATAGGAAATATCAACATAGCACTAACTTCAAAATATTTCTCCTGATTATCATCATAATAAGGAAATAAAAATATTTCAAAAGTATTGAACTAAAGTTTAATAAGATATGTATGCAATATTTGAGAATATACATGTTCTCAAGCGTTCAAGAAGTGTGACAGAATATGATTTGGTCCTTTCTCAAAAATCCAGCTCCAATTAACTCCACAACGCAAGTATTGTGGAATTCATGTTTATTGACCATAATTTAGAGCCAAGATCAAATATCCAAACATAGGGACTTTGCACATTTTGAAATTAAAAAGATTCCAATAGCAGAATTTTAGTAATAATTTATAACAGAATTGGAAAATTCCTAGACTATATGACAATATATACTGTATGCTAGCCCTTAGAGATGTGATAAGAAGAACTATTTAAGGAAAAATTGATGCCCTTGAATAGGTGCCAGAGTGAAGAAGAAAGGCTAAACGTTGATTTACTGCATCTTGAAATAAGTACTCTGACAGACACCTAGCCAGAAACGGAAGTGGACAAAGTGTATCAGGAAAATATATACTTCTAAAGGAGGCCCCTGGACAACAGAGCTCAAACACCCCACCCCAGAAGACCACGGCTTCTAGGGCACAAGCCTGGCTTTGTAGGTTATCAGCACAGAGAGGGCTTGCTCCCACTCTATCTGCCACAAACAGTTCTACATCAACTCAGGTCTCAGCATCTTAAGTCTCCACCCAGGGATGTGTGCATTAGTATAATAATCATAGGTCATCCTCAGACCTCCCAGCACCTTGGTACGACTCTAGGTTAGCCCAGTAGCTGGATTTAGTGGGTCTCAGCATGACGCTGAGAGCTGGGGAAGTCCCAGCTTTCCTCTTGGCCCACTGGTTTCTTTCATATATTGATTTCAGAGCCTTTATAAAGGGTCTCTTGCTTTCTGTCTATTCTTCTGCCTTGGGGGACCCCTCTCAGCTCATTTCAGGGTCAAGTGAAACTTTGATATCAAGACAAATATGAAAAAAGGAAAGTTGTAGCTCTGCTTGTCTTATTCATACAGATTTTAAAAAATAGCCAATTGGATCAAATCTTATAGAAAAAAGACAATGAAGAATGGCCCAACTTTGTATTATGTGTACAAATCACTTATACATTTTAGATGTTAAGATCTACACTAATGGATTTAATATTATGTAATCATTTTAATGGATAGGGGAAATTCCAATACACCATTACACATTCTTTGTTTTCCTTCTCTTTCTGCATTTGTTGTTGTTTAGAAACAAGGTCACTCTATCATCCAGCTGACCTTGAACTCCCGATACCCCTGCCTCAGTCTCTCCAATGCTAAGATTACAGGTCTATGCCTTCATGCCCAGCCAGATCAATATATAATTTACCTCTTCTGCTTCCTTCCTTCCCTCTTTCCGTCCTTTCTTTCTTCTTTATGGTTGTTTTTTTGTTCTCTCTCTCTCTCTCTCTCACTCTCTCTTTCTCTCTCTCTCTGTGTGTGTCTGTAGAGGTCAGAGGTCAATCTCGGGTATTTTACTCAGGAGCCACCCACCTTGTATTTTCTTGTTCTGATCTGGGCTTCACCAATTGCACTATTCCAGCTGCCCAGAGAATGTCAGAGACAGCCTGTCTTTGTCTCTCCGGAGCTTACATTACAAGTACTGAGCTACCACAGTTGGCTTTGTGATGGAGACTAAATTCCGGTCTTCATGTATGCACATCACACAGTTCACAACTGAGTCACTTTCCCAGTCCCTCAATAGGCTTTCTTAATTGCAAACTTAAAGTAAGACCATGTAGTGCTTTTATAACGGGATAAATTATAACCAATTAAGAGGAAAATGGTTAAGGAAGAAATAAATCACAAATTATCTTCAGATGATGTTATCCTGACAAAAGAAAGAGAAGATATAGAAAATATAAATTAGAAATACTACACACAACTCATTCATATTCATTATATTAATACATTACATTAAATATATAGATATATTCTATCAAGTTAGAAATCTACTAATCTTCACGCACACACAAATACAAGGAATAGAAGAGGGTTTCAATGGCCTTGCCCACACCCTACCTACACCCAGGTTTTCAAGCCCCTATGCATACTCTAAGTCCACACTCTCCCTGGTGTCCCATGCTCTGAGGCCCCTGTCCTGCTGCGCTTGACTGGCTTTTCAGAAGGAGCTAACTCCTGCAGGCGCAGCACAATCTGATGACACTCCTCCCAAAGTTCTGCTTTGACAGTGACTAGCAAAATGGCTTTCCCATCCCTAGGCAGGAGGCTTCTCCCAGTCCCCAGGCAGGGGTCATGGCTTGACCTTGCCTTTCAAAGGCTCTGAAATGATCCTGTGCCTCCAGAGGAGCGATGACCACCATTGTGTCAAATACAGAAACTGATGAAAGACAACTCCCCTTGCATTGGTCCAATTCTTCTTTCACCCATTCACTCCTGATTCATTTTGTCAATCACTCGGTATTGTGCTGAATTTTTATATAAGCTTTGCCCAACTCTGACAAATCCAAGGATCCCCAGAGAACTCTCTGAGAGTGGGCCAGTCTTCAGGATCCTGCTTGAGCTTAAACACTCCAAAACCATGTGGTTGTGTGACTCTTGGGAAAGAGCGCTCTCTCTCTCTCTCTCTCTCTCTCTCTCTCTCTCTCTCTCTCTCCACTGCAGAAGAGACACAAAGACCAGACCTCACCCTCATGCCCCTCCTTCTGTCCTACAACTAGTGAGCTGAGGGCCTGGAGGGCCAGGCCTCCCGATGCTTGGGTATCTTTTGATGCTTTTTTTTGAGGAATTTGTGTGCTTGTGAGAGAGGTCTGGGTTTAATAAAAGCCTGTACAAGAGCCAGACAATCAAAATGTTAGGAGCCCACAAATATGTGGCCTGGCTTCTAAAGTTTTCCTTGCTTTTCATGTCATCAAGGATTGAGACATTAGAATGTCCACACTGAATATAAGAGAAAGCCATGGTTCAGAGGGGCAAGCCCTGGGTGAGGAATCCAACTTCCATGGTCCCCCCAAAGTGTCCCAGAGATCCCAAGTTCCCCTGCTATATCCCAGAGTAATAGACCATTCCAGGATGTGAGCGGGCACATGTATTCAGCAACACATGCTTTAAATCTCAAGTGTGTTTGATGAACATGGTCCACCTCTGTTCACTGACTAAGTCTAAGACCTAGACCTAGACATGGTATGAAGGAGACCACCTTTCCATTCCTGCATCTTCCTTGGTGTCTGGTATCTGAATCTTCAGCAGGTAAGTCAACTGTCAACCTTTCTGTAACTACCTCTGGGTCTTTTCTAATACCTTATCTTCCTTTTTCCTTCCTTTCCTTTCCTTTCATTGCTTCTTTCTTTTCTTTCTTTCTTTTCTTTCTTCCTTTCTTCCTTCCTTTCTTTCTTTCTTTTTGTATTTCTGTACTTATATCTGTATTTCTGTATTTGTTTCTGTACTTATAT
>JADRCH010000155.1:353895-436632 GCA_019843965.1 Rhynchomys soricoides | reverse complement strand
TATTTCTGTATTTGTTTCTGTATTTCTGTATTTATTTCTGTATTTGTTTCTGTATTTATTTCTGTATTTGTTTCTGTATTTCTGTATTATTTCTGTATTTCTCTTTGCCTTCCCACCCCTCATCCTTAAAGAAATATTTATCTCCTTTTAGTAAGATGCAGGACACCTGCTCGCTCCAGCTCTCAAGCTGAGGCAAATGAGAGACTCCTTTGCTAGCCAGATTACAAGTGAGGAGCCCAGACGCATCCAGGAGGGTGTGGTGGTCCAATTCAGGATAACTTGCAAACACACTGGTGTCTGCATGCAATCCTTTGCCTTTGGAGAGAAAACAAATCTGAGGATTTTGGTGAGGCTTTCTGTTTAGTGTGCTATGAACGCTTCGTGCTGTCTCCTCCAGATAAATAAAGAGCTGGATGCTTTCGTGGTTTGGCTGGAGAGTAAACAAACATATCTTAAGCAGAAACGCCAGATGCTGCAGTGCCGCTGCTCACTTTCTCTCCCTCATTCCCTCTCCCCCATCTTCTGCCTTCATTTGCTTTTCTTCTACAACATTAAGAAGCAGTAACAAGGGGTCAAGATTGGGGTCACACACCCCAGAAACCTTTTCACCCTCATTTCTTCCTGAATTCTTCAAAGACTAGACACCAACCACCATTTTAACTCCTACCTCTGAATCTTGTTTCTTTTAGTTTTAGAATGAATCTCCAGGCCTAAGCTCTTCATGTAATAAATGAGGATGGATCCTACTTCCATTGTCACAGAGGAGTGTTGGGGATTACAAGAGACGTGTGTAGCATTGTGATTGACTAGTATAATTCATTAAATGACTTTTCTGAAATTCACTGAATTAAAGTAATTTGCAAACGCATTTTCTAAAGGGCCAACTGTGACCGCCTCAGCTAGTCTAAACCTGTGCTAGAGCACCAGCCTCCCTGGTCTTGGCTCCTGGCAGCATCAGTGTGTCCCTGGCATATCCCCGTGATCAGGGCACGGAAGGAGATTGCAGAGTTGGTGGAGGCAGGGAGCCCCGCCAAAGCCGGCTGATCTGAGAAATAAGAGGCCACAGATGGAGAAATCTGGTTTTAATATTTTGAGGCAAGAAGTTTTAGAAAATAAATTTTTGCTGTTTTTTTTTTTTTATGTTATGCCTGAAGGAAAAAATATTAATAAGACAAGAGGAGAAGGAGGAAAGTAATCGGCCAAACACCAGTCCCTGCCGTTCTTCCTGCTTCTACTTCTAGAAACAAAAGATTGAAAACTGCAGGGAACATGTGGGCAGTGGGCCATGGTTTCTCACTTTGCTGCTTGCTCATCATTGTGACAGTAAGTTTCCTTTACTGAGGAGAAGCCAGCACCCACTGCTAACTTTAGACAATGATCACAGATAATGAGTGATATTTACCCAGTGCTTACTGTATGCAGCCAGCATGCAAGACACCTGGCCAGAAAGATCCCAATTGGCCTTTGCAACAAATCTGTGAAGTCACCATAGAGTGGGGGCCCTGAATGATGCTTACATGGAAGACACGGTGCAGATGAGTGTCTCCTTTCTGCATGCAAACTATTGACTATGACACCGTCATTATAATTCAGAAACTATAAAACAAGGGTAAATCCAAAATTCAAGGTTTCCAAACATTCGTCACAGAACACATCTCGCTTCATGGGAAAGCCTTATTTGTCATTCCCACTGCTGATCAGGACCACACAACCCTCACATCAGCACCTGCTTCTGCGGCCATGAGCCTCTCATAGAAAGCACAGTGCTTCTGCTCATCATCCACATCGATGAGTTTCTGACAGCTGGAGAGCGGGAAGGAGATACTTAGCATCAGCTTTATGCAGCTTATTGCCTAGAAGACTCCATGAATAAGAGCTGTTATTACTATTTTAGCATAGCTGACATCCATTGGTTTTGTCCTTGAGAACACTGACAGGTGCAGATGCCATGTGAAGTCCAACGCCTCCCCTGTGCCAATTGCTATGCATGTTCTCTATTTCCATTTTACATTCAGATGCTTTGCTTTCTTATTACTGTGTTTTTAAAGGCACTCTGGAACTCAAAGCAACTCTGAGTATCTCCACAGAGCGCCTCAAAAATTAGACCTGCCAATACCCTGCCACGGAATTGTGTGGCCTTAGAGCTTTATGTGCAGAGTGATGTACAGATAATAGTTGATGCTGGTGGGAAACACTTTCTTCAGCAGTGTAGACACTGGTAAGATGCACACACTCCTGTAAACAGGCTTAGTGAAACCCACTGATTTTTATGATACACATTTTATAAATGGTTTCTCCAGTATGTGGCTATCCCATAGAGCTGAGTATTTTGGTCTTAGTGAGTTCCAATCTAGGTTATCTTTCATGGACCATTCTTTCTTTTAATTAGGTGTATTAGGTCTGAAAACTTGCCCCAAATCTCCAATGAAATGGCTAGAAGAAAAGGGAGCATGCCTCAACCCATAGGCAGAAGCAAGGACTTCCTGAACAGGAATGTTGGTGCATAGACCAACAACTGACACATTGGGCCTCACAAAGTTAAACACTTCTGGAAAGCAAAGGAAACTGACAACCAAGTGAAGAGGTAGCCCACAAATTTAAAGAAAATCTTTGCCAGCCATATCAGTAACAGATTAGTGTCTTGAGTACACAAAGCCCTAAATATCGGCAGAACAAACCACCCAATTAAAAACAGACTAGAGAACTAAACAAAGAGTTCTGAGAACAAGAAACATAAATGACTAGTACACTTTAAAATGTGCTCAACATCAGGTTATATTTAGGAATACATATATACATATATGCATGCATGCAATAACAATTAGTACAAACTAAAATTAAAAAGATGCCATGAATTTGGAAGAGCATGGGGAGAGGTATATGGGAAGTTTTGGAGGGAGAACTGTTGTAATTAAATTATAGGTGTTTGGTATCTTTAGCTGGCAGAAAAATGCAGATTAAAATGAAGATCCCATCTCACCCCAGTCAGAATGGCCACCATCGGGGATATCAATAACAACAAACGCTGACACTGGTGCGAGAAAAAGGGAAACTCTCACACACTGCCGGAGCCAGCATCAACTCCTGCAAATCTTTCTTTGGAAATGAGCCTGGAGATTTCTCAAACTCCTAGAAATAGAGCTGCATATAACCCAGCTGTACCACTCCTGTCTTACACGCAAAGGGCTTTGTAGCCTGCTGCAGAGCTATGCGTACATCCACACTCATTGCTGCTGTAGACACAGTAGCTAGGCAGTGGAATCGACTTCCGTTCCCATCAGTTGGTGAATGGATAAGGAGTATGTGGTGCCCTATCCACGGCGGAACACTACTCTGCTGTAACAAAAAGTGAAATCACAAAGTTTGAAGGTAAATGGATGTTACTGGCAAATATTATACATAGTGAAGTCACCAACGCCCAGAAAGACAAATTTCGCTTGTTCTCTCTCCTTTCTGGATTCCAGGTTCAAATCTACTGTTTTGTGTGTTTAACTTGGAATACTGTGGAAGCTGACTGGAAACTGGAAAGTAGACATGGGAAGAATATAGCAATGGAAGAGAGGTGGTAATATGTGGGCAAAGTGGAAGTGGGGGAAGAATATTGGGAACTGAAAAGCTTACACTTGGAAGAGGGTGGGGGCAGGAGATGAGGTTGGGGCAGGAGTCTTAACCAAAATGGAAACTTCGTAAAATGTTATATCGAAACTTATGATCTTCAAGCCCAGGAACAATTAGCTCGAGGGGATAAAACTCAAAGGAGATGGGGAAGGAATTCTTGGCCTTTAAGGTTTAAATGTGGGTGGTGGAGTGGGAAGAGGAGAGGGGTCTGGGTGGATTAGCATTGGTGAGGAGGCCCCAAACTCTGGACACTGCTGATCCTCCTGGGTGGCTCCTCCAAACTAGATAGTTATCCCTGATGACAACACCAACTCGCTTTGGATGCAGGACATAGAGAAATCAACCTCAAACTGCACAAGAAATGCTCTCCCTGCCAGCTGGCTTACTTAGTGCCAGAAGTTTCTGTGCAGGCCACAGGGGTCATTAGTGTTTGTACCCAGGATCCTGCTCTGTATACTGCAGTACTGACCTGCCTGGCTACACAGCTCACTATTACAATAGTGGCATTCTGGCTCTCCCTGCTGGCTAGTTTACTGAGTGCCAGAATGTTCTATGCAGGCCACAGGAGGTGGGAGAGAGACATTAGTGTTTGTACCCAGGATCCTGCTCTGCATGCTGCAATACTGGCCTACCTGGCTACACAGCTAACTGGATATGTAATGGCGTGGTGGTTAAAGAGAAAATCAGTCTCTTTCTGTTGTATACGAGGAATTTCCTCACAGGAGGAACCTCATGCCTGGTCCTGTTAACCTGGTCAGAGGAGGGCCCTTGAGGGAGAGGATCTCCTGTTGTGTTCAATTATCTTGCTGCCAAACTGCCTGTTAAATACTTGTGTTGGCAGTCTTAGATCTGTGCTGCTCACAACGTTGGTCAGAGCAGTTCTGGTAATAGTTAGTGCAGAGACTCATAGCTCACAGTTGACAAGTTGGGTGTATGTAACTGTGAGTGCTCAGCTGTGCTCGGGTCATCTACACCAACCTCTCCACTTTGTACTTGCATTGGTGTGTGTGTGTGTGTGTGTGTGTGTGTGCGTGTGTGTGCAAGCATGAGTGTATGCACAAGTGTGTGCAAACATATATGTGTATGTGTGTGCAAGCATGCATATGTGCAAGTGCACGTGTGTGCAAGTATGTGTGAAAATACACATGTGTGTGCAAGTGTGTGTGTGTGTGTCTGTGTGTCTGTGTGTTCCAGGGAATTTCATTAAGCCTATTTACAGGACTACTTGTACCTTACCAATGTCTACACTGTTGAAGAAAACGTCTCTCAATGCTATCAACTATTATCTGTATATAAGTCTACATATTCATGTTTAAGGCCCCATGAGTCCTTCCTGATTCTATGACAGGATGTTGACAGGTGGTTTTATGAAGGAACTCATAGTCTCGGAGGTCAAGAGTGCCTGGATGTCAGCACGCCCAGAGTCCCTCCTGCCACTTCTCCTAGCTCTTATGTTCCTTCCACCCCATTTTCATGTTTGCCAGGCCTTGGAAGGTAGATTACATGTCCATCATGGCTGTTCTTTCAAGCAGTTTGTGCACTGACCAGTCACAAACCTACACTGATACTTTAACCACTGCTAATAGAAGGCTCTCTAACCAAAGCTGGCAGTAGTGCTCTCCTTTGGAAATAAACATAGTTATGTGAAAGCAATTTGAGAAGCACTTCATGGCTACTTAGCACAGCAACAGCAGTAGGTCCCATCCCTCCCCCAGGGCCTGGAATCTCCCTAGTCATGGGCTTTCGTTCAGACTTATTCTCTCCTCTGAAGTGGCATCAAATCAAATAAGGAGGCAGTAGGTTATCTCTACAACAGCTCTGTCACAGTTGCATCTGTGGGCTCCTCTTCCCCAGACAGTCAGCATCATTGCACTCAGTGTCCACAGCTGAGTAAAACTGTTGATGCCTGTTATCCCATAGCAGCTTGCGAACCGCCTTCCACTGCTGTGATCCAGTGGGGAGAAAACTTCCGGTCCAGTTGAAGTCTGACTTCACTTTGCCCTATAACCACAGCATGTGATGCCATCAGCTTGAGGGACATACCAACTAGTTCTGATGAGCAACTGCCAGCAATTATCTTTAATCTTTAGTTTTAAGTTCTCTTACCAACTATTAACACTCAAATATTCTCACTTAATCATAGCAACTTATCAGGTACTAAAAACTGCATTTGGAGTTTGTCTTAGGTTTCTAGTGTGATGATAAACTCCTTGGCCTTAAGCAACTTGTAAAGGAAAGGTTTAGTTGGCTCATATACACCAGGTAATAGTCCACCGAGGAAATCCAAGGTAGGAACCTGGAGGCAGGAACTGAAGCAAACCTTGGAGAGGTGCTGTTTACTGACATGGCTTGCTCAGCCGGCTTTCTTATATAACCCAGGATCATCTGTCCAGTACTGGCACCTCCCACAGTGAGATAGGCCCTGCCAAGTCAATTGTTAACCAAAAAAAAAAAAAAGAAAGAAAGAGAAAGAAAGAAAGAAAGAAAGAAAGAAAGAAAGAAAGAAAGAAAGAAAAATAAGCACCACCAGTTTGCTTACAGGTCAATTTGATGGGGACATTTCCTCAATTGAGTTCCTTCTTCCCAGATGACTCTCGCTTGGGTCAACACACACACACACACACACACACACACACACACACCACAGCTGGGGACTTGTTCTAATTTATTTTCTGTGACTAGAACATGAAACTTAAGCCTAGGTAATTTGTACTGAAAGTAAATTTATTGAGATTTTGGAAGCTGAGAAGTTGATGAACAAAACATTGGAAATTGGTGAAGGTCTCGTTCCATATTGTAACAGCGGCAGAGAACATCACATGCAAGACTGAGCAAACTCCTTAGCTCAGGTCTTTTCCTATATCTGCTTATAGCACTAACCCCTCATGGAGTCCCCAATCTGAGGACCCCATCCGACATCTATTGCTTTTCAGAGATCTTACTTCTGAGTACCACATTGTGATTTTGAGGATTAAGTCTCCTCCTAGTGCTAGTCTGGACAGGGAGAAAAGGAAACACTTTACAACTGGAAAATACCCAACAGACGCTGCAAACAACCTATACATCCTGTTCTTCTGGAAAAGATGTCACGAGGACTTGATGACTGTAGACACAATGGAAACTACTGCAGGGCTAGAGAAGAAGCAAAGTAGACATGGCTCAAGCCCTAGGGTGGCGGGGACCAGACATTGGTCAGGCGATAATGTGAGTGCTCTAGAGAAGAGGGCTTTCCTGGTATGAGACCATAGCAAGAGAACCCCTAAAAGGCCTTCTTAGGAGTGCTACTTGCACGGAGCTGATGGAGTAAGGAGACTGAGGCTAGTGAGTGGCAGGGAGCACTGTGGCCAAGCAGAGCAGTGCTTCCTTTAGTGTCTCCTGCCAACACAGCTTAAAGTGACAGAGGCCACCACCCTGCCCTCTCTAGCAACCACACCCTTTACCTTTCTGTCTAACCCTTCCTGTGGCCGTGGTAACAAGCCCTGAGAGGTGGTGCTTGCCTAAGCCTGCTCCCCTTGCTGGTTCCTTCCACCACATCTTTCAAGGCTTTATCATTTTTTAACAATAACTTTTTGTTTTTTGAAATTATAACATAATTAGATCATTCCCTCTTCTCTTTCCTTTCTCCCGTCTTGCTCGTTCTAAAACTCACGGTCTCCTATACATTTTCTTTCTTTAATTCTTTACACATAACACACGCACACGCACATGCACACACACACACACAACACACACACACACAAACACATGCACACACACGCGTGCACACACATGCACACGCTTGCACGTGCATGCACATGCGCACACACAAGCACACTCAAGTGCATTTGATACATCAACAGCCAGGGGCTTCTTCAGGCCTCAACTTTCTAACTTTCTATTACCTGAGGGATCTGAGCTAGGAGCACGAAACCACTTTGGATTCTCACGGCTGCTAGATGTTTCCCTTCATGGCTGCAGGCTCGTTCCCAGCATGCCAGCCGCTCACTGAGAAGCAGGAGTGTGGCTGCTTCAGCTGAGGCCTGCTGCTCCTGTACTGTCATGAACCTCTTCTGTGTCTATACCCCAAAAGTCCCCATGCTATCTTCTGTTTCAAAAATACAAAATCAATCATGTGACGATAGAAATCTGCCAAATATTTGACCTTTTGAATAGAGGGAAATGAAGGAAGAATCCATGGGCATGACAAAGGGAGGAACAGTCTGGAGCCAGACTGAAGGAGACTAACAGGCAAAGACTCAAGAGAACTTCCGCTGGGAGCCTATAAAAATAGCCCAGGCCTGTCATGTCACTCAGCTAGGCCTTTCACCATCCATCCTCTAGCTAAGACACCAAAGTCCATGTTAAAACAAACAACTCCGTGGCCAGGTATCATTAACCCTGCAAGACAAGCAGAGCAGCTACCGCTGAGTTAATTGATTCCAGGGATCTAACCTTCCCACCCTTCTCCTCAGGCCTTGATGGCCACAGCTCTGGGTGACAGGGAAAGTTCTTTCTTTTGGACACTGTGAGAATCTGGAGGGAAAGTCCTTGATTCCTACATGTTTGACACCCTTCTCCACCAGGTCCCTTTTTACGTTTAACATGCCCGATTTCCCTCCCCCCGCCCCCCGTCTTTCTTTCCACCTCAAGTCAGACATGTGATGTGCTTTACACTGTGGCCTAATCTGGACGACCCTTCCAGATGCTGACCCCTGCTCCATGCATCTCTGCCCCCTCCACCTTTCTTCCTTCTTTATAATCTTTGTACCTCCGTATCCCTTTCCCATATCTTCCCCAGATTTCCATCCCTCTCCCCCATAGCTCCGTTCCCTGATTTGTGACCTTGTAACACATTACACATCACAGTTGCTTAGTGCAGAGGCTCCCTGTTGACTCATTCTTCTCCCTCACCAAACAGGAGCTTGTCAAGGGTATGAACCACCCTGTTGTGTCTTCCCCAGCACACGGGGTAGACCAGAACACTAAACTGTCAGTGTCAGATATTTGCTGGGTGGGATCATTCTTATTTAACCCTTGAATCTTGGAAATGGTGCCTCAGGTACCTAGATGGCATTGGTAAAGACCAGCCAATCGAGCTGTTTTGATCTGCAGCTGATTCAGCTGCAAGCTCTCAGATCTCTGTCCAACTAGGGGTGCAAGATGAAAAGTCTAGCTCAGGATGCAGAGATGCTGCTGGCCACCCCAAGGCTGCTGGGATCCTTCCTATAGCCTCAGCTCAGCATTGCTTCCAACTGAAGTATATGCATGTGACTTCCTGATGAGGCAGCCTGAACAAGAAATGAAGCCAGGTTCCTTTAAAGGAAATACAGGGCACTTCCTCTGGCTTTCAACGGAGACCAGGCTAGGGAATGGAGAGCCCAGGTGTAGTCTCTGCTAGCCATCCCAGTGAGGGTGGGGAAAAGGCCTGGATCATGGAGTTCTGAAAAGATGAGAAGGATAAAAGCCCCCCTGCAAGTTGTTGGGCTTCAGACTCATTAACTACATCAGCACAGCCCTGAAAACTCCAATTCTGAGGGCCTAACCTGAATGATTGTATGTTTATAAGCAGGCATAGCTTTTACCTTGATCCATTTGTTCTATGATGTCTTTTTCTTTACTGGACCAAGAGCATATCTATATAAATTCTTTCCACACCATAGTCTAGCCCAGCAAAAGCAGGTGGGAGGAGGTTCTATCTCCAGTGTAGGAACCACGAGTCCCCTAGGCTCAAGTGCTCAGCCCGGTTGAAATCCTTAAAGATGATGTCGTTTTGTTTTCATTTTATAAATAGAGATTTCCTGTCCTTTTGAAGGTTAATCCAAGCATCCTGGATTTCTTATGTGCTCTCACAAAAGACAGAACATTCATCAAAAATTTCCAAGGTTTCCAGGCTGTTTAACTATCTCGGACACCTGGGCTTGTCCTTGAAGGAAAGCACGTTAGAAAATAAATTTCAATTGCAAATTACTAAATAAATTAAAAAAGAAAAAACCTTTTAAGACCTAATTTGGCAAAGTGAAGGGAATACAGATCTGTATCAATATTGTCCCTGATTCAGTTTTTGTCTTTATTTTTCTCTAAAAACAGAAGTTGACAGTTTTTTGTCTATTCTAGCCTCAACTGTGAAATAAACTTTCAATTAACAAACATTTATGAAACACCCACCCTAGAAGAAGCCCTCTGTCAAATGTTGGGGGTAAGAACTGGTCAAGAATCTAATAGAACTTCTAGACCAAAGTGTAAGGAGTGGATACACTGGGCAATGGAGGGACGAGCTGAAAACTGATGATGGGTTTCACTCGACTTTAGACAGACCCTTGCAGCTCTGTGAGGCACGGGAAAGGAAATGTTAGTCACAGAGGACCAGGCAAGAAGCAGCTGCTCTGGGCTGAACACATGGGTATCTGAACAAGGCAGGGCAGAGATGGAGGTAAGACTCATGTAGGAATAGGGATAGAGCCAACAATACACAAGGCTGCTTTGGATGGTGGAGCTTATTGCTGTAGCAATATCAGCTGATATCAGTGTTCACAGTATTAACAGGACACCAAGTACAACTTCAAGCATTGTATATATGCAACTCGCTTTATAGATAAGTACAGTGTTTATTATTTTACAGATAGAGAAACTGAGGTACAGAGAGACATGTACATCAGATAGGTTCATATAGTAAATGGTAGGCCAGGACTTAAACCCTGAGCAGCTATGGGAGCTGCAATGGCCCTCGAACATGTGTCGAAACTTACAGATACAAGCTGACGAGGAAGACATGATTTCAGCACTGGATAAGGGATATAGGACTGGCTGCCCATTCACCCAGGAGGATATGTTTCACGCTAGGCCTAGAAGATGCTTCAGAGCCTCTGTGTATACAGATGCCTCCACCCAGGAGCCTGATGGTCATCCAGAGAAACTGTACAGTGAGGTTGAGGCAAAATAACCCAGTCTGCAGACAGACTGTGATGGGACTAGCGGGTGAAATCACTTCATGCCTTGACTCCTTCTCCTGTCTGTGTATTATGGTTTGAATATAAAATGCCCCCTTGAAGGCTCATGTGTTCAAACCTAGGCTCACAGCCGGTCGACTATTTTAGGAGCATCTGGCTACTGTAGGTGGCAGAGGCTACCTTGAGGAAGTAGATTGCTGAGAGTACCAGGGGTGTTTGTCCTGCACCCTTCCTGTCCTCTGCTTTGTCACTGCTGGAAGCTCAGCAACATGTTCTACCCTCCACATCCTGAAGGACTCAGATCTCTGAATTCACAAATTAAACTAGATCTTTTGTCTTCCTGGCTGTTCCTGGTGTGTTTTTATCCCAGTGATGATAGAAGTGACTGATCCACACAAGGTAATCCAGCAGACTGGTTGAGATGACCAGGTATAGGTCCTGGCACCTAATGGGACTTGATAAATATCACCCTCCCTTCCTACATTCTGCCCATGCTTAATGTTGTATTTTAAAGTGTAATTTCTCTACGGTTATGAGAAAACTGTCGGAATTACCTCCTCAAAGCCCAGAGAATGTGAGAATATGGTTTAGAAGCAATTTAATGCTGAGTATCTAGCTTGCAGCATGAGCCCAATATGTAGGTGGCCTGTTGGGTAACCAATGCCCTGCTGGCATTACCATTGGGCTCTGGGGGCTTAAATATGACCCCTGGGATGAGTCAGATAACAGCTATTCATGAAGTGGATGGACAGAAAAGATGCCAAAAGGATCTACCTGGGAAATGACTGCTTATCAGATTTGGGAGTAGCGGGCAGCTGTCAATGCCCACCCTCACCAGTGTGGGCTATGGCAAGGGAAGGTCCTGTCCATGCCGTTAGCACAATGGGTGCTTTCAAATGAAGCGGGGCATGACAGTGCAAAGAATGCTGTCTCACAGACACTGCAAACATTGTTTGCAGAAATATCTAGTTCTTAAGCCCATGGGTCATACATAGAAGAATTTGAATGTAAAATTGAATATGAGTGGAATAAATAAATGATAATCAAAAATCTAGATGAAATGCTCAGTTCAAAGCACCACCCACTGAAATGTAGCAACATTCATGGATCCTGTAGTGGAAGCTAAGGGAGAGCAGGAAACCCAAGTGTCTCAGTGGGAATCTGTAGGGTGATAGGGGTGGAGCCAGGTCTTGACCCCAGGCCCTCTCTCTGCTGCTTTCTAACACATGTTCTCCTCAGGCCAGATCTGCTTACCCTGATGATGGCCCCTGGGACTTACTGTGGCCAAGGTCTTAGTGAAAAGCTAGTTACCCTCAGATTACCCCTTTTGGCTGCATTATGGCTGGTAGAGAGTTACAGGTGTGATGTTCTACCTTGGCTGGAAGTCACCTTTCAAGTGTCTCCTGGGAAACAACTAGGAACACCTGCTGCTTTGAATGGCATTCCATCAGAACTCTCTAGGAAGCACTCTGGAGAGATTTCAGCCTTTCATTCCTGGGAAGCTACAGTGTTGTGCCCTTTTTAATACACGTGGGGGAATTCAAGGACTGCTTTCCCATCTGTTGAGTACTTGCATGGTTAGAGCCATCATAGGGGCCAGTGACTCTTGGCTAACACTCTTCAGCTCTTCATTGGAAGGCACATTGGTTTTTCCTAATAGTGTTTTAGTGAGGTTTTACCAGTTAACCTGGATATCGCCGTCCAGGTATATCCTCCTCATTTGAGGGGAATCTTCCTGAAGCTTAGAATGTCTGTGCCGTCCGATGTTGGATGCCACTGGGCAGACTACTGTACAAGACTAACATCTGTAATGATTGATGGGAAATGACTTTTATCCTGAGGAACTGCGCTGTAAGTCTATTGAGCATGGGCACACAGCCTTTAAGCATCATAACCTTAGGCCTCTCTCTTATGGCTTCCTTCTTGCCACAATGGACTCCATGGCTGCTTTTATTAACGGTGGCTGTGTTCAGATCATGTCTTCTCTCTGAGGAACTGGCTCGAAATGCACCAGTTGAATGCCTGATTTGTACTTAAGCTCTTTCATCTGCAAGAAAACTTCCAACTTAAGCAAACAAGTCCAGAGCCCACTGTCCAAGAATAGTTTATAGTTACAACCTGAAGGGCTGGGCTTTCAGGACACACCGAGTGCAACTCTTGGAAGTAGCTCCGGCTTCTAAAACAGAACCCCCAGCACCAGCACACAGTGGGTGGTCTCGCCCACATGTAGCAACTCAGACTTAAAGATACCCTGCAACATTTGGAGCCTTCTTTTAAAAGGTCTGTAAAATGAATGCTTGCCCATACATTTCACGGGCCATTTGGGCAATAGCCAATTGTCAGTCATAATTGGGCCCCATTAGTCTAGTGGATGCTGAAGGTCACGTGTCCCCCTAATGACCACTCCAATTCTTGCTAATGGCTTATCACTAGGGAAGGGCAGGAGAGGCTTTTCTCAGGACGCTCCATCTTCCTGATTCTCAGAAAACTCTGTTCCGCAAGTTGAGGCTGTTACCCAAACCCGGTGGAATGCAATTATGTCCAGCTTGTTTGGCAGTAAATTTTATTTTGGCAAAACACAAAGGCTTTCCATTGAGTTCCACCAGTCACATTAGTGATGTTACTACTCTATAACAGAAATAACAAGAAATACCCCAATTGTGTTGTTGGAACCCTGGTCTTGGACTTCCCAGACTCCAAGTGCTGGAAAGCACGTGTTTGTTGTTTCTGACATCCAGTCTGTCAGAGCAGCCTGAACCAACAAGGACAGCTGGCATGTGAGACAAGTGTACTCTCTCTAAATATCACACTTCTGATGGTCATGCCACCTTCAACATGTGGCCTTGTCAGACAACCTAAGAACCCAGGGTCACCGATGTCTGAACTGCACCCTCCAGGCACTAAAATGCTGCATCCTGTCCTTATTTGTGTGATGGACTACTAAACTTTTGATATTGTTGGTCAGAAGATGAAGAGGAGGAGGAGGAGGAGGAAGAGGAGGAGGAGGAGGGGGAGGAGAAGGAGGAGAAGGAGAAGAAGAAGAAGAAGAAGAAGAAGAAGAAGAAGAAGAAGAAGAAGAAGAAGAAGAAGAAGAAAAAGAAAGAAAGAAAGAAAGAAAGAAAGAAAGAAAAAAAGCAGCAGCAGAAGAAAACAATTAGATAAAAACATACTAAGTTATTAGTATACTATTACCAATTAATAATCTGGGTGACTCAGATTTCAAGGCAAAGGCGAAATTATTTGACAAGGTAATTTATTTCATGTTCTTGGGGCCTCACAGACTGTTATGCACATTCATTTTAGAAAAGATGACATTGTAAATGTTGGTATCCATGCTGCCAGTTCTGAATGTCCTTTGAACGAGTCAGTAGCGTGGGGAAACAGGCTCTGTTTTGTGCAGTTTAGAGAGTTCTGTGACAGACAAGGCGGGTAAATCTGATGTGAAAAGGTAGAGGATGGTCAATTATATCATTTTTCTAAAATAAAGCACTCTGAAATGACTTTCAATAGCCCTCAGGTCAGAAGGGCAGGGGACAGACAGAAAGAAAAGAAGGAAAAATAATATGTGAAAATCCCTTCTAGAGTAAGTGGGTAACGTACATAGAAATCCAGAAGGCACTGCCTCCTTTTCAGTGTGTGTGCGTGTGCATGCTCCTGTGTGTGTGAGTGTGTGTGTGTGCATGCACCTGTGTGTGTGTATGTGAGTGTGTGTATGCTTGCACCTGTGTGTGTGTGTGTGTGTGTGTGTGTGTGAGAGAGAGAGAGAGAGAGAGTGTGTGTCTCTGTGTATGTACCATGTGTGTGCCTGTGTGTTGGAGTGTGGGTGCAAATATGTGTGTATATGTGAGTAAATGTGTGTGTGAGTGTGTGCCTATGTGTGAGTGTGTATATGCCTGTGTGTATGCCTGTGTGTGTGCTTGTGTGTGAGTGCATGTGCCTGAGTGTGTGTACCTCTGTGTGAGTGTATGCCTCTGTGTGTGTGTGTGTGTGTGTGTGTGTGTGTGTGTAGGAGGATTGTGCAGGAAGAGGAGTCACCTTCAAAAGGTAAGCCAGGTGTCCCTGATGAAAACATTAGCAGCTCTGCCCTGGCAACCTCAAGTCAGAGAGCTTGAGTTTAACCTGCTATCGCTCCATGGCTGAAGACAACCCTTGGGGCAGCTATGAAGAACAGGAGAGCCAGAGTCAGGAAACAGAGCGGCATAGTCTGTAGGAAGCCCATGAAATACATCCCTACCTCAGTAGCCAGAAGCAGACCATATCAACTCAGAATCCTGGAGTTTGATAGCCTGAGGCCAAGGTAAGCAACGGATAGACATCTACAGGTTTCCCTCTTCCCTTCCCTTCCCTTCCCTCCCTTCCCTTCCCTCCCCTCCCTTCCCTCCCCTCCCTTCCCTCCCCTCCCCTCCCCTCCCCTCCCCTCTCCTGCCCTCCCCTTCCCTCTCCTCTTCTTCTGTCCCCTCTCTTCCCCTGCCTTGCCTGCCCAACCCTTCTGTAGAACTTATATATGTCCAAACTAGTGCCTCAGATTTATTTTAAATGACTCGGTAAATATATGTACACATATGTAGAGATACATATGTCATATACACACATATGAAGATAAAGATACAAAGAAAACATAGCAAAACATTATAATTAGTAATGTTGTTAAAGCGTGTGGGCAAGTTCAGAGTAATGCCAGGCTGCTTTTCTGAAGCTTTGGGATTTTAAACCCAAGGATGGAGACTTCAGTAATCACATGAAGCTAACTTCCACTGCCTGGAAGGAGAAACACAGGCAGTAGTGATAGCTCAGAACAGTGGAACTCTGGGAAAGATAAGCTTACAACGAAGAACCTTAGGAGCAGCTGATAGTGGCGATAACCCTTGAGTTTGAGGGCTAGATAGTCTACGGTCGTAGAGCCCACACAGCTTTTCGGAGTATATATTGTCAAAGTAGAAAAAGGTGTAAACAGTGAGATGAAGTATGGAAAAATATTTTTGAAGGAAAATCACCATGTGACTTTATGTGTGTATGTGTGTATGTGTGTAACTGTGTTTTGCTTGTAAGGTGTGCAGGAGCCTTTGCTGAGCGGGTCACATACCCGAGGCCAGTCTGCTAAAATGGATCCACGGAGCTAATCGCCTTAGTTTTCCATGAGATAGTTCTGATACGATCACCAAGTCTCACCATTGTTTAGTCTGACATTAGGTAATCTGTTTCTCTGAACAATTCCCATGGATTTTACAACATGAGACAGTATGTGCGGTATGTCTCAGCAGCTAACCCTCACAGACTTCCTTTCTTCTGTAGCTTCTTCTATGGTTAGAATCTTGGTGATTCTCAGTATTTTCCGTTTCTTTATTAAAGGAAATAACTATATCTCCTTTCTTTCCACATTTTTCACACACTTTAGGTTCGCAGGTACACACTGTGCAGTAAGAGTCCATCACTGTCTTTTGTAGACACTTAGTACACTTCTTAGGCTTGACGGTGGCTTGCATCTGCTGTATTTTACGCACAATTCAAGAACTTATTTGCAGTGCTGACATGCTCTATCATGGAGTCTTGCGTTAATTTTCTTGCTCTGAACACTCTTATCAAACTTGTGAGTTTTGAAGGTGCACGTGATCTGGTGTGGCCTAGAGTGAGCCGTGCTGTCCTTCTGGGAATTCATCACCAAATTACAAGCACCTTAGGCTGGTGCACCCTTGAAGTTATAGGGAAGAGTGAAGAACTTCCCGCCTCAGGTTGAGAGACCACTGACAGTCCAGAATGATGTGTTTTGAGTCTTGAAAGTAAGTAGTTGCCAGCCTGGGTTGCTGTTTCCAGCAAGGCCATCTGTTAAAATTGACAGAGAAACAAGGGCAGTCAAAGAAAAGAGAAACTAAGGCAGCTCATGACCACAAACACTACACTGCAGAAGATGCTTAAAGGAACATTATACACACAGGAAGGAACAAACCTCAGTTACGAGGGTCCAAGGAAGAGCACATCTCATGAGAGGAGAAAACTAGTGAAGGGCAGCTAGGAAGGAAGCCGACAGATACAGCAGTGGTAGACAAGAAAGACCCTGATACTGACAGCAAAACAAACAAACAAACAAAAAGCCAATGAAACCAAACCAAACCAAACCAAACAAGCAAACAGTATCCCAACCAATAGGTAAAGCAATCAACAAAATTACAAGCACTAATGAACTTTTAAAATCAGAGAACAAAATGTTGTAAGTGGTCTCATCTTACCAAGAAAGAGACACATTCTAGTTAATTGGATTAAAAATCAAGAATATATATATATATATATATATATATATATATATATATATATTCACAACAACCATCTATAACTTCGGTTCCAGGGGATCCTGATATCTTCTGGCCTTTGTGGGCAGGCACCAGGCATGCACATGTAGAGGCATTCATATGGTATGCACATACATGCATCCAGAAAAAAATCCATACACCTTAAAAAGGAAATCTTTTTCTTAAACAATCGGAGTGGATGAGAGAGTAAATGACTCAGATATGCTAATTTTCCAGGAATTAAACCGGGCAAAGTTGAATAAGAGCCATCGGAATAGGTGAGCAACAGACAAAGATTTGTATTTTCAGCAGCAAAGTAAAACAGGAAACTTTGCAAAATCAAATAGGAGAGAAAGCCCAGAGGCCATCTTCAGGGATTCATGGAGTTCAGAACACTCTCTCCTCTCTGCAAACGGAGTACATAGTCCGCATGCAGCCTGGCTTGAGAAGTTGCTTCAGAAAACCAGCGCTGCCGTACTTCCGCAAAGACTGTTTTAAGAAAGAGAAAAGGGGGAAAATGGAGACAGAAGTTGAAGCAGCAGCAGAGGGTGGGAACACTCGGAATAACCCTCTCTTTGTCACTCAACTGGATCTGTGTCAAGAAGCCATTAAAACAAAAAAGGACAAGCTGAGTCAGCTGCTTTGCCACCCCAAACACTGAACCACACACTAGGGAAACCCAGAGGGAATGTCAGGCTGGAAGCTGAAACCTGGCCAGAACCATACTTCTAGACTGTGGGGGAAGAAATTTAAATCAGCGCAAGAGACTTCAGGGGACACAGGCTGTCATTTTCAAGATGGGGCACTAGAACCACATCCTCAGGAGTCCGAGCAGCATTTGCAACCTGACTCCTGCAGGAACTTGAGTGGTTCTAACCAGCGTTTGGAACCAGGCCCTTCAATGGGACCTGCATCTGCCACTCAACCGTACAGGACTGTCTGGGGTGTGACTGGCAGCTGGGAGCCCAGCAAGGAAAACTGGAGAGCCAAGCCTGGAGCAAGGGAGCAGGCAAGAGACAGCACAGGCTCTGCATCTTCATCAACCTAGCAAACCCTTGCTCTGTTCTCATTCTGCCTTGTTTTTTCTGTGGTAGACTTGCCAATGAACACAAGCTGGCCTGGTTGGCTGTCTCCTTGCCCGAGCCTTCTGAGATGGGATTGTTTTAGGTTACCTAATTGCGGTTCTTCACCTCTCTTCATTCTACTGTTAGGCGACTACCTTTCTCCTTCCTTTATCCCTATTGTTAACCTTCCATTGGTTTTCATTCCGCTCCTTTTTCTGTATCATCCCACTAACTGCTAGTCTGACACTGCTTTTCCCATTTCCACCCATATTAACATCTCAGTGAGTCACTGTCAGGGCTCCTGTGTTTCATACAGTGACTGAGTCCAGGGGAATTGTTGGGAGGTTATTCTTATTGCTATTGTTATTGCTGTTCCTGCTGTTGTTATTGTTATTGTCATTGTTGCTATTGTTGTTATTGGGGGGGGGAGTAAGAAAAGGACACCTCAGTTCTACTAAATCCAGTGCAGTTAGGACAGTGCAAACACTTCCACTGAAAAAAGGAAGATAACAGAAAAATCTATTTAACGACCAAGTTCCCATACCTGCAAGCCTCAAAGCAAAAACAAATACATAGATCACCAAGACAACAAGACTCCCCAAACTGACAAACCCTGAAGTAATACATGCCGAAGAGTGGATTAAATGAATTCCAAGACAAAGAATTAAAAACTAGCATAAGCTTCATTCTTCTTTATGTATAAGATACATAAACAACACTTTAAAAGACAGTCACACTTTAAAAGACAAAAAACACTTTAAAAGACAAATGATCTAAGAAGACTAGAATCCATATGGAAGGACTGGGGAGTGAGTGGGATTGGGGTGCGTGGTGTGAAAATCACAAAGAACCAATAAAAATCATATTAAAAAGAAAGAAAAAACTATAATCCATATGTAGAGGAATGAAAGGAATTCATATCTCTTACCCCCCCCCACACACACACAAAAAAAAATCATCCCACAAGGGACCAAAGACCTTAACTGTAAGGCCAGAAGCTTTGGAAGTTGCAGAGGGGAAGACACTGTCAGATATAGCATAGGTGAAAGTGTTCTGAAAATGACCCCCAAATAGGACAATGTCCCTAAAATTTACAAAGTTATTACATGAAATTCAAAATGTTCTGAACAATTATGAAAATAATCAGTACTCAAAAAAGGGACACACACACACACACACACACACACACACACACACACACACACCAGAAAGCTGATTAATACAGTTCTGAAGAGAAAAGAAAAGAAAAGATAAGAAAAGAAAAGAAGAAAAGAGAAGAGGAGAGGAGAGGAGAGAAGAGAAAAGAAAAGAAGAGAAAAGAGTACATATGAACTTTCCCAACAAGTATTAGGAAAGTGTTGGGTATCCTTAGCCATGGGGAAAGCGTGGGTGCTTTGGGATGCCATCTCATCCCATCAGAGTGGCTGTCAGCAAGAAAGCCAAGGCAGCAGGTGCTACTGTGGATATGTGGGAGGAGGAATCCTATTCACTGCTGTGGGAGTGTAAGCCAGTGTAGCCATTAGAGAACTGGGTGTAGAGATGCCCCCAGATAATAATAGGGCTGCTGAGTTCGCTGAATGGTTTGTAAAAGCATGAGCTGCTGAGCCTGCTGACCTGAGTTTGAGCCCTAGACCCACCCCACGTGGTGGAAGGAGAAGACAAAGTCCTTTATGTTGTCTTCTGACTCTCTCTCTTCCTCTCTCAATAAAAATGATAAAAGGAAAAAATAGAGTAATACGGACAATGGAGTTTTAATCATAAGGAAGAATGAATCATTCGTAGGAAAATGGACAGAACTAGGAATAACTATGTCAAGTTAAATAAGAGACTCAAAATGGGAAAATATATGTTGTCTTTCATATATACCAATGGATTTGATACGTTAATGTGTACTGATGTAATACGATTCATGTGTATTATGTATGTATGTACACATGTATGTATGTATGTATGCATGTATGTATGTTATGGGGTTGTAAAAGTGGAAAGGAACCAGGAGGAGAGAAGAGTAGATATTCCAGGTAGAGAAAGTAATGGAGGGCAGGGAAGGGGCAGAGAGGATTATGTACAGGGAGGCCAACAAGCAATGAAGGCCCATGGATGGTGAGAGAGGGCAGTGGGACAGATGAGGAATATGAAGAAAGACTGTTACCGTTATAAAAGCCATTATAGAGGGATTAGAACCCATGCCTGGACAGATCACCAGAGCTGTGCCACAAAGTTAGATTTTTCACTCATGAAAAGCTATGTGGGTCACCCCTACCCCAAATCACAGGATCATCGTTAAATAGCACCAGGCCAGATGACCTCATACACTGAAATGTGTGCATTGACTTGACAAAAAGCCTTGATACTAAGGAGAAAAATTCAATTTACTAACAGAGTCCAGTGTAAAGCATTCTTATTGAAAAGATTGCTAAATAATTAGCAATTTAACTTTAATGATAGTTGCAACCTAGATATAAAGTTTCAATGCACAGACAAACTAAAGACTAATCATGCCAAGACAGTCTTGTGCATGGTTTCAGAGCGTAGAAGTCAAGTGAGGAGGAAGACAGAAATCCCCGTGAATCACAGATAGCAGCAATTTTTTAAGATGGACATAGAAATGGCAAGCCGGTCTTGCTTGAATCACTTGTTTTACTCTGACGGAAACGCCAGAGGCCATGAGATTTTGTCTCTGGCAGTTACACAGAGGTGATACATGTGTAAAATCCCACAGCACGTGTTATGCAAACCTCATTTTCCTTTCCTCCAGTGAGCACAGGCTGAATCCATTTTCCAGCCTCCCTTGCATGTGGCTGCTTCTCCCCAGTGGAATCTAAACATAGCAAGAGGAGTCACCATCCAGGAGTGGATGTCCCAACTTCACCTTCTCTTCATAGCTACTCTAACACTGCCACATGGAGAAAAACTTCAAATGACAGGATTAGAGTTGATCATATCTTCTTATAATAATTTTTATAGTTTTTTCTTAACTGGACATGTATTTTTGGAACCAAAATTCCAGACTTACTCCTAAAGAAGAGTTAGTAAAGGAAACTACTGTCAACTAGATACAGGGAAATAGTGTTTCAGATCTGGCTACCATTCTAATTCTACTGGGCTTCAAGCATCAGTGCTCTTGTGTGCATAGAAACCTGTCACTGCCTTAGGAGATGTCCTCACTATGGCTCTGGCCCTGACTTTACAGTATGGCCATATAAGTTGTCTACTGCTTTCTCTCATCAAAGATGACTTGGTATTGTGTTCTTTAAGAGCATCAGATTTTGGATTCTCCTAAGTTGTTAAGTCGGTGATATGTCTCATCAAGACCATCGTACCAGGTCCAGCACCATCTGCTCTGATAGGTGCTTCTTTCTATCTGTAGGTCTATCAAGACAACCTTCTTGCACCAGGATTGGTGTTGGCTGCAGCAAAGTCTACATTTCACTAGCAAAGATGAGTTAAAGGAAAAAATGTGCAGGCGTGTAAAATTAAGTCCCTCTTCCTGTGTGTTTCCAGTTTCCCACTTGGCAACAGAGAAGCTCTGGATGTACATTTTGGCTCACATCCACTCTTACTATGGAAACCTAAATGATTTTCAGAACAGTGCTCCAAGATGGGTTATTCTCAGTTCTGGGAAACATACCTATGCTGCCATCAGTGTTGGTGTGTGTTCCCTTCACACAGACCTTGGGAAGCATCTCCCTAATGCACAGTGAGCCCATTATGAGTCAAATGGACAGGCTCCATGGCATAATTTACTGGGACTTCACTATGGGAATTGCATGGTGGATGTTGAAAACTCTGTTGAGACTAGGTGATCCAAAAAAGCAAGTAGATGTTGCATCCAGAATAAACTCCATTGTGATTTAGTGTTATATTTTAATTACATTCTACTTGAATATGCGTTTTTGGCAGGCTAATATTCCTTGAACTGTCTCTTCATAGAATCAGTTATTTTAAGAGTGCAGTGGGAATACACTGGCTTGCCTTCCTCACTTTACAAATGAGGTGAGCCGGCTCTCTTGGAGAGGTTAAGTGGCCTTTCTCAGAGCCACACAACGAGTTGCAAGTAGGTCGATTATGTAACACCAAAGATTTGTCCCGTTGGCATGTGGGACACTTTTAAATCCATGAACAGGAGGACCCCTGTGGCTGCCATGGTCATGAGATTGCCATAGACCAACCCAGAGTGACTTATGCTCTGTTCCACCTTTACTCCATTGGGATTCTGCTCTCAGTTGCTATTTCCCCTTCAGGTTGCCTACTCCCCCTTTGGGTTTGTGGCCTTTTCTGGGTGATATGGTTTCACTGGCATGTTGCCCATCCTTGGGTCTTTCTTCTTGACTTGTCCCTTCCTCATGGCCTGATGACTCCTTTAGTTATACCCTTTGCTGCGTTCCTTTTCAGCACAGCATGGATCCTTCTTCTCCACAACTCCAGCTGGTGAGTCTGAACTCCAGATTATCGCTCACCTCCAATGGTGAGATGAGACCTTACATCCCAGTTTTTAGATCTTAGCTCCAAGTTTTAACTTGTTGCTGAAACCTCTGTTGAAGTATATAATGATTTACTGGGGACTGTGAGTTCAGAAAGGTGACAGTTAGCAGTCATAAGCACAGCAGTCCACTAAGTAAATTCCTCGGGGGGAAAATGGTGATGCTGTAACACCCAGCACCCTGAGCTCTGGGGGCTAGTGATGACATATGGAGCTTTCTGTATTCAATCGCATATAGTCTCAAGCTGAGCATAGGTGAGACCACATCATGTGAAATAGCAGAAGCTCACTTAGGACTTCTAGCTGGGGTAGGTGGAACATATTTACATATCTCCCAGCCAACCCCACTGCATGTACATGGAATTTCTGAAATGGAAGCTGGTCATTGAAAATTTGGGAGGATCCACCTAGCAAACTGACTCAGATGCCTGGAGAAGCACGGGGAGGCTATTCAGACCATTGTAACTCACAGTGGAGCCTAGAGGTATACTCACTGACACAAGCATTCTTCAGTGCCACATGAGTCTTGGAACTTTGCAAGTAGCTGTTCTGGCTGCTGCTGACCAGTTGAGTTCCAGCTGACTCAGTCCCCTTGCTGTTCTGACCACAGTGTAGTTCTGTTTGTGGGCTCCTGCTTAGTGGGATAACCATGCCAGGACTTTATTAAGAAGCAAGCCCCACAGAGGGGATGACTTTACAAGCACATTGGCTAAGTTCTTAAGCTGGACTTTATTCAGAAGGGAGGAGTGTTATAAATTGTGTGGTGGGGGAAAAGAATGTGGATAAAAGCCCAAGAAGAAAGACAGACAGACAGACAGACAGACAAAAAGATAGACAGATGTGACCACTTCTTGGTGTCTTAATGAAAAACGTTGACCCTGGGTATCACACTCACTGGCACATCAATATGGGTAAGGAGAAAATGAGACACATAACTGAATCAGATGTACCATAGCCTCAAGAGCCCTAATAGAGAAACTGAGTCTAAATTGATGAATTCCAACATGATGGGAAAACTTCCCATAGCAGAGTGTTGTGTGACACTACTACCAGGAAGAATTGAACACATGTCTACTCACACCAGATAAAGGACTAACAAAAGACCAAAGTAAAATGCCTTTAACGTCCAACTTGGAGGACCAATGAATTTATGTGGACAGTCTGCAGGACTGTGAATAAGGGATTCCTTACAAGAACATGGAAACCCAAAGGTAGCAGCATCATTAAAAGCGTACTCCAGCATGAGTTGCATTCACAAAAACTGGAACCCTGGACTTTTCCGTACAACTTGTAGACAGTTTGAAAAAATGGGAAAATCAAGAGACCCGTCTACTGCCATCTGGTATAGGCAGGCAGAAGATACCCAGAGGCCCACCTACTGCCACCAAGTGGCTCTCCTGCCATTAGCACCACTATGATGTGCAAGTTGTGCTGGAGAGATGGAAGAAAAAGAGAAACAGAATGGCTTGTGCACTATAAAGAGAAGTGAAACTGGAGACATGAGGGTAGTGAGGAGCAGCCTGATATGAGTAGACTACTGCCACCTAAGACCATGGTGAAGCTCTGGCCCATCTGCCCCTGAGAGCCATGTCTGGGTTCATGACCCTGCAGAAGCAGGAGTCTGTCTCAATGACTGTGGCTCATGTTATCACCAAAAGTCATGGTCTGGTTTGTGCCTGGGATCATGTTGATATCTCAGGACTGTGCAAAGCTGGCTCTGCCCCTCACCAGCTGCAGCACTCAAAAGAGCTTCTGTACCTGGACAGCACAGTAGAGCTGGCCCAGGTGTCCTCAGAGAGGGAGAGCTGACCTTGATTCTTTCTGGTTGTGATACTGAGTGAGCTAGTTGGGGCACTGTTGTAGATCTGGCCCTGGTGGTGTGTATATGGGAGAGTTGGCGGGCTGACCAGATCAGCCATCATCCAGGCCCAGAGCTAGGGTTTTGAGTTGGCCAAACCCCAAATCTACGTCATCTAAGAACTGCTGGAGCATGAGGGGGCTGATCTTGCAGATCCAAAGCTGCAGGATCTTCATGACACAAGGCAACATCAGGATATCTGAGAGGAGTCCCTGTGAAGATTCAGTATTGATAGTACAGTAGAAGTCAGAGGCCTGGAACCAGAACAGTGACACATTGCAATGAACATTTGCAAGTAAATATCTTGGACAAAAGTATATATACCCTGTGACACACTGTGACACGCTACAGAAGATGTTTTGTTTCTTTCTTTTTTTATCTTTTATTTATTTTAATTTTTTATTTTTGTTTTCTTTTCTAGAGGTTTCAAGGGTGGAGGGCAGAAGGGACATGGTTTCCTTTTCTAGAGTTTTCAAGGGTAGAGGGCAGAAGGGACAGAGAGATGAGTGGGGTTGGGGTACTTGTTGTAAATTTCACAAAAAAAAAATCAATAAAAAATTAAAAAACAAAAAAGAAAATGGGAACATCCTTCCTTCAGCATTCATTACTATTTATATAACCTTGAAAAGGAAGAAGCCCTGTTAATCTGGTAAGTTTCAGGGACTTTCTGAGATTTATGAGTTGTTGACTTCCTGAATCTTAACAATCCTCCCACCATGACAGAATGTCTTCATTCAGAGAAATCTATACACAATGCATATGGGGGAGGGGGAGATGGATATTACTGATGAGTGTTTTCCTGGGAAAAAATAGAGATATAGCTACTTTCTACCTACATTAGATATATACAAGTTGAGATTAATACATTTAAAACATACAAAAATCAAATTGCAAAAGATACAGAATGTATTGTGTAAATATATGTAGTCAACGAGATACTATTCTGTCATTAAGTAAACCAAAGCTGGGCACAATGGGACTCAGGGACAGAGACAAGCAGATCTCTGTGTGTTCTAGGTCAGCCTGGTCTACATAATGCATCCCAGGTCAGCCAGATTACATAGCGAGACTCTGTCTAAACAAACAAATAAACAAATAAATAAATATCCTCCACTGTACAGTGAGTTCCAGACCAGCCAGGGTGGGATTTGGGGGTTAAGAAACCATGCCCGTTTAAAAACAGAAACAAAAAAAACCAAACCTGAATCACAGGAGTCAATGCAATAATTAAAGTAAGAATGATAGTAATTAATTCACACTAAAGAACTGTCTCAAAAAGAAAGACAAAAAGAAAGAAGAAACTCATAGGTAACTGAATGGAACTGGAAAATACTTATTCTGAGTGAGACAGCCCAGACCCAGAAGGGCAAATGCTACACATTTTCTCCTTGTGGATGCCAGCTTTGAATCTTCAGATGTGTGTGATTCCTTTGGAATACACATAGAGGTTAAAGAAATCAGCTCATGAACTTTGGAAAATTTAATCAGACCTCTCTCCTCCTAGAAGAAAAAAGTCACAGAGCTCATAGATAGGCATCTATCCCTTCTGGAAGGGAGAGGCTAATTACATTCTTCAGACCACAGGTGGGGAACAGACCACCTGGCCACCTGCGGGTAGGGGAGGCACCCAGAGCACACAGACACATTCCACAGGGCAGACCAACCATTGGTCACCTACAGACAAGCAGAGTCCTGGCCACTTCATTCCCTAAAGACCAATCAGTTTAAAAGTCACACTGTTCTTCCAATCACATTGTGCCTAATGGCTGTTGCTCTAAAAGCTATAAAAGCTCACTGAATGGACTGCATGAGACAGTTCTCTCCCTTCCTTTTGTTAAGGAATGCATAGGTACAGTACAGCTAATGATCTTAAAACAGAAATACAAAGAACTAGATACAGAAGAAGACCAGAAATATGAGCTGCATAACTATTAACAATAGCTTCAGGACTGAAGCATGCACAAGAAAAAGGGGGAAATGAAGAAGTCAACTCAGGAACTTTGTAAAATTCCACCAGGGCCTCAAGCATGTGAGCACCCCTCCCCTCCTGGAAGAGACAGGTTAGAGAACATGTATGCTAGAAGGGAGGAGTTGATTAAGCCCCTGCTACCTCAATCTCTGAAGACCAAATCAGTTTAAAAGTCGCACCATTCTGCCAAAAACATTGTGCCTAATGGCTGCTGCTCTAAAAATTGTATAAAAGCTTGGTGAATGGGCTGCACGTGGTTGTTCTCTCCTGCCTTGGTGTGCAGGGTGACCCTAGCATGCTGGAACAATAAATTCCTTTTGCTTTTTACATTGATCCCTGACTCCACAGTGTTCACTCGGGGGTCCTCCGGTAATTTAAGGCTCCCTAGAGTCTTACAAGATCAGGAAATAGTAAGGGGGTAGGGAGATAAGACACACAGTTATAAAAGGTTAAAGGGAAATAATGGAATAATAAAAGTTAAATGAGGGTGGGAGATGGAAAGGCAGAATAGAAGAGGGTTAAATAACACTGAAGATATTTTAGAGAAACTCATAGGAAGTGTATATAGGAGTCACCCTCCAACAGGAAAACGATGTCACCCCATGATAGACACCACATGATAACTAATAAATAAGACCAGAAATGAGTTACCTCTTTTAAAGTCATCGGCTAGTGACATCCTACAGACTCTCAAACCTTGCAGGCTATTGTTAATGCTCTTTGATTACCCTCTGGAGCTTGATGGTATGTAAGACACTATTGCTGAACAAACAGTATATGTGAGCCCCAGAGCATGAGCTATCAAGTTGGTGCTGGCACAGAAGCTTTTTCACTCCTGTCTGGTTTTGGCAGTGGTGGAAGGTGCTATGCATACTCCTAGAGAAAAAATGCAATCATCACTCTGGTTCTGAGAGCTACAATGATGAGCAGCCTGGCAGGTCATACTATTGGTGCAATAGTTGCACAAATATCATGCAAGTGTGGTCCTGTAAGTCAAAATTCCAGTGAACGGCCACATATCCAAGAATAAGTGTGCAGCACAAATTGCACTTGATGGCGTGAAAATAAAAGAGGCCACAATGTTGGATGTGAAGGGACAGGAGGTGCATCTATCTAGAAAGAGCTGGGGGAGAGGATGGATAGTATCAAAATGCATTGTAATAGATTCCCAAAGAACCAATTTTAAAAGTGAAAACACAAAACATTCAGAATACAAGAAAACTTACAAGTGAAGAATTGCTGCCTCCCGTTCTCCATTGGCCAGGTGAGAATGCTGATCCCTGCTCTCCTCAAAGAGGAGCCTGATCCCCTTCATCACATCAAATCCACACAGCTCCTCTCAGATGGAGGTGAAACTCACATCACACTCCAATGTCACCACCATAGTTGAAAATTAAGACAGAAACTAAGGGCAGTGAACACATCTTGAAAGGAGGGTTTGCTCAATATAAAAGATATTTAAACACAAACACACACACACACACACACACACACACACACACACCTAGGAACATCTATTGGGTGAAGTAAGGAATCTCTGACTCCCCGTGTATTCAAAGACAAGTCGTTTGGTCCTTTGTCAGAGGGAATCCTGTTTTCGTGGGCACTGAGAAGACCATCCAGGTTCCTTCCAGATGGTGAGATATGCCTACTCTCTGATTCAGAAGAAAATAGAATTCCCTGTCAAGTCCCCACTCAGACACCTTTTGACTGTAGGCACGTGATGGTCATGCCAGAGCTCAGAGAAGCCGAGTCATAGACTGGAGGATGAGACAGGATAAGAACTTGTGCGCCACAATCCTCTGAATGGTGAGATGAGATAAAAGAGGCCAGGTTACTCAAATGTACTTTCCTTAAGAGCATTCCTCTATTTGCCAAACTGCTGCCAACAGAGTAGTAGTGCTGCCCACTGTGACTGAGGCAGGAGAACTCCCCAAAGTACCAAATCCAGCCAATACCTGAGACCTTCTCCAAGAGAAGCAGAAGACAACAGTACAGCCAGGGTTCTAGAGGAAACTGGACTTAATGATGGACTGGTTCTGCAGACCCAGATCTAGAGGAATGGATTTGAAGTCACCATTGCTATCTTAGAGCCCTGCCATTTGCTCAATTATTCAGACTTATCTGGTTTTCACATCTCTGTCCTTGGCAAGATCTCTAGAAAGAAACAAAGGGTTAGTGTTAGAGTTAGGGTTAGGGTTAGGGTTTAAAGGTTAAAGAGATTTCTAGTGATTTGTGAATGTCCATATCTTGTTTGTAGTGTGCAGGAACAAAGTAGAGAAAGAAAGGCTCAGCATACATGTAAATCAGGATCTCTTGAACCAAGAGAGGTATGGTCACTTGGTAGCTGTCTACACTGGCTCCATAAGAACTTCACTGGCATGAGCTTGGGAAGATGTCACAGCAGAGGCTCATGGGTAAGATGATGCCTGGCGTGGATATCATTTTTTTCTCTTAAATAGCTTGTCAGATACTTATAAAGCAGGAGTTTAAGTCCTGCCAACTCATCTTCAGTCCTATTTTCTTGTTCGTTTAACGTGAGTCCCAAGGAATGCCTAACTTTGCACACGAAGAAGGAAAGAGATCCACGCTATTCATGTGTAGGACATGGTGTGGTTTTTAACATGTGTCTAACCAACATCACTAGTTGCATCTTCCAATCTGGGAAAATCTCTGTGCTCTGCCCCTGAAGCCCTCACACCCTCCCATCATCTTATGAACAGTCTGTCTGGGCTTGGGTGGTTGAATTGGTCAGAAATTTTTAATTTCCTGTTTGTAAGATAAAATTTTATTAGGGAAAAAAACTCCACCAAAACTGAGTGTTCTCTTTAATAAGTTCACTGGATATTTAAGACCTCTAAATGTCAGATGCCTTGCAAACTGATACGCTTATCACTTTGTAGAAACAAAAGCTCCCCTAGAGGAATAGACTTTTGGAAGTGCTAATTCCATTTCATTTTTCTTTCCCTGCAGAATGAAGGTGAAGAAGAGTGGGAGTAGAGACATCTAAAGACTCAGAGACCTGAGCTCTGCATCCTTCGGCTGCAGTCTGCTTTGTTACTCATTTGCTCTGTGAACTTTCCCAGACCATGGGAGCTCTTCAGACTGCAGACCCTGTAGAAAATGAGTGGTCTGGAGAAAATGATGTCACAGCCACTAGCTTCAATACTGTGGGGTCATGACCTTCTGCTGATGAAGAGATCACATGAGTAATTGGGCTCAGTATGTAAGGCATGTAGCAAAGCAGGGGTACAACCCCACTCAATATGGAATCAAAATAACTTGCTCTGGCCAATGACCAGGAGATGCTGAGCAAACGTTTGGTTCTATTTTGAGCATCAGTTTACTCCTGAGGGTATGCAAGTGTGAGAAAATAGCAGTAAGGCTTCGAAGAGGTAAATGAATAGAGCCTAGAATGCCTTTGAGACACTGAACTTGTTTCCTGCTTGCTCATGGTTCCTATGGGAATTTTTCCCTGTGCTTGGGAAAAGCCCAGCTTTGGGGTAAAACCAAAATCATCTTTAACCTGGACTCAGATGCTTTGACAGGAAAGCTCAGAGTTGAGCCCAACCCACATTGGGGATTATTTTTTTAAAGATCTAGAATGGTGCTACATATTTACTTTCCTTTGAGTCAGAGGCAAGTGTGGGCATATGTGTATCCTTGGGTGATCACATCTTATATTCTTGAAGGTAGTTGTGTAAAATCCAAGCAAATGAGACTGCACCACCAGGTGGGTCATTCTCAGTCCTTCTGCTCAGACTGGAGGACTGGAGTTCAGTCTGCAAATCAATACAGAAATTACTATACACATTAGGCATCATCTGGTCTGATAGTATAAAAGCTCAAATGTTCAAAATTCTGAATCTGTGTGAAGACTGTAATGGCTTCCAAATGGTTTGGGATTTCTGAAACACTTCAGGTGTTCATATTAAACTTTTTCAACTTGCATTTTTTTTTTGCAAATATTCCAAAAATCTCAAATCTTCGAAATCTGAAAAAGTTCTGTTCCAAGCATTTCAATGAGGGATGTACAACCTGTACAATCCTTTTGATTAGACTACTCTCATGGTGTAGATACAGATATCAGAAATGGAGTAATTCCAAATACAGGTTTTGGATTATTATATTACTGGAATAGTGATGTATACAAGATTCCATTCCTGTGGTCTATTCCAATCAATTTCAGCCAAATCCATGCTTGTCTGTTGAGTCTAATGGAGACAACACTCATACAGAGCAAGTAACTTCAGACTACTCACTAAGGACCCAGTGGGGAGGTGTTCAGGAAGCAGCAGTAAGGACCTCAAGTCAGTTGCAATCAAACAACCTGTAATAGAACTCATTCTGTGGCTGTGCTTGCTTCATGTGAGATCAACAGTTTCCTCAGAGATAGAGACACTATCAGATAATCCCTGGAAAACTCATTTTCTTTGCAGTTCCCCATACTCCTGTGGACCGTAGTGGTAGCTGGGATAACGCAAGCACTTTGTAACTGGACCTGGAGGACCCATCCTTGGCAGGTTCCTGACAGATGTGATCAGGGCCTTGAACTTGCCCCTTGATGCTCTGCTTTTCCTGAAACCACCCATGCCACATCTCATTTGTCCAGTGTGAGGAGACTCATGGACTCAGTGAGCCTTTTACCTGCCTCCTGGTTTCCAGAGGCTACTGGATTGCGTACTCTGGGAAATTATGTTAGAAACCACCTTCTAAAGCCATTTCTGTCCAGTGTTATACACTGGAAACAATCTAATTGAAAACACGGGACCATTTTCCAACTACGCTGGGTTATCACAGCCTTAATAGAAAGATGATTTGTAAAACATCTGTGTTTCACATGGTCAAAGCCAGAGAAAATATGCAGCTAGAAGCTACATTCATTCCACATCTGCAACTAAAATGTTCCTCTGTTATGCTCTCTCGGGAAGGATCTATCCTCATGACCACACGAGAGCCCAAAATATATTGCACCTTCTTTTCCTGTTATGCACTCTATTTTCATTAAGACTTTGTGGACTTCATTCCCATGATGTAGTAAATGGCCTCCATTCTTATTAAACACAGACAGCACAAAGATGTATTTGGTCCCCTTCATTAGACAGATAATGAAACAGAGATGGGAGTCTAACATCTGACTCTCTCTGTATCATTCAAGGAATCTGAAGCAGGGGTCCTGCTCTGAGAGTGCTGCTCTCAGTTTCAGCATCAGACCAATCTCACATATAAAATCATGGGCTAGTGACAGGGTGTGGCTGGATAGTGTGTGATAAACAGATTGGTCCCCTAACAAAACACTAGCTCTGCAGATGTGAACAAGTGGGCCAATGTTCAAATTAGTTCAATACACAATCCGTTTTATTGCATCCAGTAATTCTTGGTATTTTTTTTTCTAAAGAATTACTAAGTGGGCAGGAAGCAGCTGTTTAAAGACAGCCAAATGTTCTCATTCCAAATCACAAAATACCAAGATGGGTTCTTTACACACAACCAACTGCCTACAATCTGAAGAGTTGATTGGGTGATTTTTCACTGGATTCATCTCTTGTCTTTCATGGGAAACTCGGGCAAGGCACCGTGTTGATAGCAAAGCAAGCTATCAGCACCAAGGTGGCAGTTGGCGTTTGCTGAGCACCTCCTACGTACAGTGCTACAGTGCATCTTGTCAGTGTGTCTTAATGAGCTCTGCAGGAAATCCTCCAGACTAACTTCTCAAAACCTACATGGAAGCAGCACAAATTGGTGGATAAAATGGCGAACAGAATATGCTTACTCCACCCATTGTGCTCAGCAGCTACCCCTCCACCCATTTATTTCCTAATTGAAATGAAGGCTGATGTTGACCGATCAGCTTATGGCTCAGTGTCACTTAGAGGGTGGGGAAGCTGTGTAGCATTTATCAATATATGTCATTTGCATATTGTAACCTAGAAATGAAGCTGATGCAATATTCTATTTAGTAAGCCAGATGGTCTGCTCATGCTAACTCTTGTCTCCTACTTATCTCTAATATTTTGAAACACATTGATTTGATAATGTCATATCAAGTCTATCTCTCCTTTGTGATCATTTATTGCACCGGATTCTGTTCCAAAGTGTCTTAAGTTTTAGCACATTGTTCTCAGCACTCTAATAGCACCATGGTTAATAAAGTCACAAATGATATTGTTATAGGATATTAAAAAGTCATATTCCAAGTTTCTCATATTCCAAACTTCTCAGAGAAGTTTTGGAGTTTCTGTCCTGAAAGGGAAAGAACACTGGTGCCAGAGCAGGCAGGGTTAGCTGGTGTTTGGCGCCCCCTGGGCTAGAAATTACTTGCTTGTTTTTTTTTGGTTTTTTTTTTGTTTTGTTTTGTTTTTTAAGTTTGAGTTTCTCCAGTTTGGGAGGAAAAGCAATCCATTCAGAGTTGCCTCAAAATAAAAATCTAAAAACCATGAAGATGGAATGACCTCCAATACTTGTGATTTGAGGCAATAATACTATAAAAACAGCTACATTATCAAACAAAATCTCCAATCCAACTCATCCCAGGCAAAATTTCAATGCCACTTCCCACAAAAAAAAAATATTAAAATTCATATGGAAGCACAAAAGATAGCCAGAAAAATCCCAAGCAAGAATAATGCTGGAGATCCAATAATATCTAATTTCAATTTTTTCTACTGAGCAGTAGTGTAGTTTTTTTTTTTTTTTTTTTTAAAGAACATTCTTCTGGAACAAAAGACTCACAGATCTGTAAAATAGAGTAGAATAGAGTCTGAGATGATCCCACATAGCTGCAGCCACCTGACGTTTTTTATAAAGATGCTGCTAATATACACTGGAGAAAACATGGTCTTTTCCACAGATGATGCTGGGAACACTGGATATCCCCATGTAGAAGATCCCCATCTCTCACTCTTTATAAAAACCTCATCTCTAAATGAGTTAAAGACCCCAGTGTAAGCTCTAAGATTCTGTGAGTGTTAGAGAAAAGGAGTGTAGAATACAGTTGAAGACATTGGCATCCACGGGCACTTTCTGCTGAGGACTCTCAACATTTGCCGTCAAGAAATAACATCAACAACTGACGAGTGGGGCCTCCTAGGCTAAAAAGTTTTCGTTTTCTTTTTGTTTTGTTTTGTTTTGTCTTGTTTTTCGTGACAGGGTTTCTCTGTGTAGCCCTGGCTGTCCTGGAACTCACTCTGTAGACCAGGCTGGCCTCGAATTCAGAAATCCGCCTGTCTCTGCCTCCCAAGTGCTGGGATTAAAGGCATGTACCACCACTGCCCGGTGCTAAAAAGCTTTCAAACCCAAAGGAAACAAATAATTGGGAAATGATACAGAAAGAAGAAACTCTTTGCTAGTTGTACAGCTGACAGAGGATGGATGCCTGGAATATACAAACAACAACTTCAGTGACAACCACAAAGTCAACAGCAACAAAAACTCATGGGAAAAGGAAAGAAGATATCAAAGAATCCAATCAATAAGTTAAATAGTGGGATGAGCGGTTCTCAAAAGAGGACACAATGGGCCAATAAACGCGTAGTTACAAGTTCAAACTCACCAGAGGTCAGAGGTCTCCCAGTAAGCACAGAGTAGGACATTCAAACTCACCAGCCCTCAGAAGTCTTCCAGTAAGCACATGGTAGGATGTTCAAACTCACTAGCCATCAGAGGTCTCTCAGTTAAAATTACACTGAGATTCCTTTTCAAGCCAGTCAGAATGTCAGTCATAAACGAAAGCAACAAAAAGCAAAACAAAACAAAAAACTGTAACAGATGCTGGAGAAGATGCCCAGAAGGGAACTCTTATGTACTCCAGGTGAGGAATCAGTGTGAAGATATCTCAGGAAAATAGAAGTCAGTCTTCCGTGTGACCTAGCTATAGCACTCCGGGGTGTTTACTCCAAGGACGGACTGCAAGGCAGCATATCACAGAGATATCTGCAGTCAACAGAAGAATGGTTCAAGAAAGTCTGTGATGGATAAACAATTGACTATTTAGCCATAAAGAAACAGCAAGTCTGTTGTTTCCAAGAAAATAGATGGATTAGTCGTAATTGTATTAAGCAAGCTAAGTCAGTCTAAGCCAAATATGATTTTTTTCATGTGGTTCCTGTAATATACATATATACATACATACATATATATATAGTGTATATTATATATAGCATATATTTGTATATATATGATTATACACACACACACACACACACATACATACATATATATGACTTGAAAATAGAATCAAAATTATCTAGGGACTTAGAGGAAAAAGAGTTGTTGAGTAGAGGGGAATATGCTCAGAGTATAATATATATTCATATGCAGATGATCCTATATAGCCCAGTGTCATGTGAAATAAATATATACAATAAAAATTAAAAAGAAAATAGTTTGGGGTTTCCTAATACTTTCAATTTTGTGCAAAATCAAGTTTATTAATATTTGGAAGTGGCACTATGTCAAATTTTTGTAATATTACTGAATTAAAATTTTTATATGCTTTTTAATAATTTGTTTCATGTCTACAAAAGGTAGAAAGATGAATAAAAATAACCTTAGATATTCTGGTGGATAAATAAAATGTTTGCAGTATCACTGTGCCTTTTGTGTCTCTACACTGAGTGTACAATTTGTCTTCATTGGAAGCTGTCCTTTGCAATTTCCATTGGCTTTATTATTTCATGACTCAACACAGAGGTGTGTAGGTTTCCAGAACGCCAACTTTTAACTGTGCATTTTTTATCTGTTAACAGCAAATGGAGTCATCCTGCAACACACTTCTGCGGTGTGTGTGTTTTGAGACTGGTTTAGTAACTGCAGGTCTGAATTATTAGGTTTCAGTGCTGGGAAGTGAGACTTCAGAGAAAGCCCATTAGAAATGAAGTACATTTCTTGGGTTGGTGGGCGCTTGAGCCGCTTTGAATAGGGCGTTCTCAGAAGCACCTGTGCTGGTGTATGTTTGTATTGAGCGTAGACAAGGGTGTTTCTCCAGGTGTGTAACCAAGGCAGGACTTGCCAGGCTGTGGAGAGCTTAAGTCTACTTTCATATTGATTAGTTGTTACCATACTTCTCCAAGGAGTTCTAATAGTTTTTAATAATTGTCCTGCTATTGAAGGACAATTCCCATGCCAATATTTGCTAGTCAATATTTGGCATTGTTGGACTTTAAAATACTTTTGTCAATCATAGAGCTGTGCAATGGCATTTTATTAAACTACAAACTTACAACAACTGTATTAAAGTACAACACTGTAATAAAACCAAAAGCCACATTCCAGTTAGGAAGGACTGAGAGACAGTCTCCCTTTCTCTGTAGAGCTGGTTCCCATCCACATCAGATTTGTGAGGAGAGGTCCCTTTGATAAGGCAGGCAGTTTCCCTTTTCTCCTTCCTCAAGTGGCCCAGGAAAGGACCCGCCAAGTCCAAACATAACAGCAGATCGATGCTTCCGTGCACTTTGACCTTGAGAAACCAAGACAGGGAAGGGAGTAGAGGCAGGTAGATGCTCCTTTGAAAGGGATCCAGTAGTGTGCCTTTGCTGTGCAGTCATTTGTAATGAATGAGAGAACATTTGTAAAACCTACAAGGACCACATGAATCTCACCCAAGCCATTGAGAAGCCACCAGTTGAGCCTAGTCGCTGGCACTGGCAGGGGTGGTAGATGCTTTTCTTCTCCAAAACTGTAGGGGAACTTATAGAATACCATAGGGAGAGTTTGATGCTGTCCCATGGAATACCAGGTTCTCCACTTCCCTACCTTAGTTCTTGCTCCGATCTTACAGAACACAATGGTTATGAATCAATCATTAAATTCATTTCAAACACCTATTTTTGGAATCTTTCAGTGATTTTTCAACTTAGCTATTCTGATTGACACCTGTTTCTCTTTCTGATTTACTCCTTAAAAGATGCAGGATCTGTTAGATTACTACCCTACATTGTCCTTTACCTCTTTAAGCATGGTCTTGACTCCTTTAACATAGAATGAATTGGAGTCTTTATGTGCTCAGAGCATCTCACAGTGCTTGTATTCCACTTCCATTCTCTGCTTTTGTACGTTTTACAAACTTTTTGGCTCTTTTATCTTCCTCCTCACATCTTATACTTATTTTGTTATTGGATATTGGAATGTTTAATGACATTATCAAAAGAGCTATGAAGTTTTCTGTAGTTGTTTATTAACCTGTCTGGAATTGTATGTAGACAGATTCCCTGACATTATGTGGCCCCTGATGCTTGCTATGGTTTGTCTACCCCAGCTCCTCCCCATCTGAATAGTAAGAAGGATCTGTAGTTGGAAATGTTAAAGCATGCAGGGCTTCCAACCTCTGTGGATGGATGCGGGGGAGGAGTTGCGCCTTTGGGACTGGCCAGTCACCAGAACGACCCTGGCCTGCACTTCCCCTTGGCTTTCTAGTGTCTTCCATCTGCACAAAGGGTTTCCAGTTTTACACAGGTATGTGCTGAGCCTATGAACGTCTTCTACCGCTTTCTCATTGCTGAAATGTCCCGCTGAATTGCCACTAGGACCAACGATGCAGGCTAACACTCTTCCGGACACCCCTTTCCTATTTGGATTTTTGTTTTGTTAAAAACACCATCAGCCATTCGTTTTCACCCCAAATCTGGTTAAAACCCCAACCCCTAAGGCAACAAATCTTCTGGTGTTCGTGACCAGTGCTGACCTGGTAAGTCCACATACTGAGCAGCCCCAAGCAGCTGCCAGCTGCAGAGGCCACTGTTTGTGCTCATGTTTCCAGTGAAAATTTATGGTTATTTGCTTTAAGTCTCTCTCTCTCTCTCTCTCTCTCTCTCTCTCTCTCTCTCTCTCTCTCTCTCTCCCTCCCCTTCCTTCCCCTCTCGATCTCCCCTCCCCTCTCCCTGAGACAGGGTTTTGCTGTCTTCTTAGAAATCTCTGCCTCTGCTGGGACTGAAGGCGTGTGCCATCACTGTCTAGCATCAGTCACTTTCCAGAGGACTAAAATGCTCATTGTTTGATAATTTTGTTTAATTTAAAACCTGTCTTGGGTGAAATGATTGCTGTTTTGCTTGTTTGTGCTATCATTCTCTTGACCATAACCAGAAAGAAATGCAACCTGCTTTTAACTACAGGACAGGTAAATTAAATGCTTTTTCTTTTATCCTTTGGAATGTTGCAGAGTATCTGAGTTCAGATCCCAGCACTCCCTAATACCTAATATATGCCTGCAACTCCTGTTCCAGCCAACCCAATGCCATGTTCTGGATTCTGAGGATAACTGCACTCACAAACACACATGCATGCACATGCACACAAACAGGCACATGTGAGTACACACACAAATACACATATGCACATACGTACAAATACACACACATGCATGCATGCATGAATGCAATACATACATAAATACACATACACACAAACAAAATTAAATATTTTCTTAATTAAAAAGCTATTTTTCCTCCCTTTCTTAGCTCCAAACATTTTTCTCTTAGATTCATTTATTTAGCTTTTAATCCTCTTGGAATTGAATATTTTGTACACCCTACTATAGGTTCTGTTTTTTTCTTTTTCCTTATGTAAAAATTACATAAATTTCTAATCGAAATCAAAATGATCAGTATTTTGCTAAAATCCTTGGAATTCGTTGAGATGTCTACAATCTTTAATGTGTTAAAAGGGAATGTAATACAGACTAAATGAAAATTCATGTAATTTATGATATGGGGGGAAAACACTTGACACGGCCCCCAGGCCAAGAGGACAGGCAGTTTTGTGGCCCAGGTCCACCATCTACCTTCTAGTTAAAAAGAGCTAGGCATGGGGATTCCCTGAGAGATGGTGTTTTCTTTTCTTGCTTTGATTCCTACAGTGACACGCAGCCAAGGTCTCTAACCCTAGAATGTTTGTCAGTCTTAATAAGGTAAGTTATGGGTACCAAAGCCAGTTTAGTTTTATTTAAGCTAAACCCCAAATCTGCAGCATGTGGTAGACAAACCCCTTCCTGAATTTTTTGGAAGTGCCTGACTTTAAACACTTGCTATTCCTTTGCTTGCAGTTTCTATTTTGCTGCCTCTGTCTTACCCATGTCAGTTCACAGAGACACAACACTGCACAATTTGTGAGTTTTTACCCTATTAAATCTGACAGAAGTTTTGAAGATTTCAGAGGCATTTAGAGCTCACCGTCTTCTGTCTGTGTCTACTGATTCACTAATATCTGTACCCACTTCTGCTCAGGCCAGTGGCACTCATGACAGTCACCAGTCATTCACATTACTTTGAAGACTGTCACAACTGTCAGATCAGAAATAAAAACAAAACGCCAGCCCTCTGACATAATGAAATGTGCAGGTCTGTATGTGTGCCTGTGTATGCACTTGTGAGTGCCTGGGTTTACACATGCGTGTGCATGCACATGCATATGTGTGTTCATGCACACAATTTATGACAGCATCTAGACACCAGCTCAGTAAATAATGTTCACTTTCTTCTCCTTGTGTAACGGCAGAACCTTCTGAAAGAACCTATTCCAAGCATCCCACAGGTAGGCACAGGTTAGATGGGCTTCCTGAGCCAGATCTAGCCCTTTGCTCTTTCCACTGGCCTCATTTTCATAGTAGAAGCATAAATGCACTCCCCATTTCCTGTTAGCCATCCTCTGTCTCACTCACACTTGGAGGACTGAAACCTAAAGTGAAAACAGGACTCTGGGTTTACAGGACATGACTGCACTTTTGGAGACAGCGTTTTGTGGCCTTGCTTTGCCAGCACATCTGTTTGCCATTAGCCACCATTCAAATGAACTCGTCATGTTTTGTTCCTAATGAACCGCCATGGGTGGAACAGGGTTTGTGGCTTCACCGTTCTAACGGGCTTGTTCACCACAAAGGACATCTCCCAGCGTGTGTCCATGTTCACAGTCCTGGGTTCACTTCAAATGGCCCTCTGCAGCCTGGTAGGGGCACAGGGCCAGAGATACATCCCCAGGCTTGGCTTCTTTGACTATAGCACTCAGTGGTTGTGCTCTGCAAACACTCAATTGTAAACCAACAACTGCTCTCTTCACAAGAAATGACAGAATTCCCCTTGCTCTTGCCTCAGGTTGCAAAACAATCTTCTGTCCTGCATTAGTGAGTGTCTACTCTGTCTCCACTGCGTGAAACACAGTTCACCATCTCCACAACAGACATAGGACTTTAGACTGGCGTTATGAAAGCCCAGGTAACAGTGGAGGGAACAGAAGCTCTGAGAAAAAGAAAACTTTGCCCAAATCAGAGCAAAGACTAGAGCTTCCAGCCCTCTGTGGTCTTGCCCTGAGCATTTGGAGTAAGTGGTCATCATGTGCCTTCTTGTTGGCTAGAAGCACATGGTGGACCCAACCTTAGAGATCAGGTCTTGCTGGGGCCCAAGCCCACAGGCTCACACTGAACGCTGAGTGTTAGTCCAGAGAAAGAAAGTGTCATCTGTGTTTCTTATGGAGGTTGAGGGAAGAAATCAAATCTGAGGTAAACCTCAGTTTTTACGTGGTGTTTGACCATGAAGTCATTCTGCCTAAGCATCACAGTTGTAAAGGAAGAGTAAATATGAAGATTCTACAGATGCACATGATTGTTTTCAGTCTAATTCTGTCTCTATTAGGTATCAGAAGACTTTGATTACAAAGTTGACAGCTTTGTTTAAAGTAAGGATGCCTTGATGCCAAGAGAGGGTTGGTTTTAACCATAGGTTATAAACTCACAGTTAGACATGAGAAACACTGAGCATAATATTCAGTGTGCAAATAAGTCTAGGAGACCCCTGCTCAGTTCTTTCTTCCTTGGCACTGGGTGTGGATTGGTCCACTGTCTATTTGTTCCTCTGCCTTAGAGATGCCCTGTGATGGGTTTCCCAGGTGCAACCTTGTTGGGGCTTATCGCTAACAAGCTCAGCCACCACAGCTCACCCCTTGACCACACCCTCAAAGCTGTAGGACTCAACATGGACTTATCTTAGTTCGAAGCCTTGCTCTTTTGAACCCAGAGTTCCTTAGTTCATCCTTTGTAGTCCAACTCTCTCCCATAGTTTGCCATGCTGCTTTGTAATGCAAAAGCTTTTGTTAGCTGCTCTCTAAGACTCGGGATAAAAATACATTCTTCGGGATAAGAATCACTGATTCCCATGTTCATATGACCCAAATGGAGTGCATGAGCTGGGAGCTGCTGAGTAGGAGCCAAGAGGAACTCGCTGAGAGAGCAGTAGTCAGCTTTCCTATATGTTTTCTCTTCCCCTCCTTTCCCTGGCCTCTAGTAAACAACAGCATACTCTCAGATTCTGAGAGCCACACTTGTAGGTGCTACATATAAGTGAGACCAGTGATGTCTGTCTTCTCATAATTCACTTGTCTTGGTTCACTTAACATAATGGTCTCCAGCTCATCTGTGGTGTTGTAAAACCAGGGCTGAATAATGCTTACAATGTATATAGGCGCCGCCTTTTCTCTATTCATCTGTTGACAGACACTTAGGCTACTTCTTTTTTCTTAGCTATTGTAAATAGTTCCTCAATAAAAATAGGAATGTAGATATCTGTCTGTCTATCATATGTATGTGTGGTGTATATATATATATATATATATATATATATATATATATATATATATATATATCACATGCACACACACACATACATATACACACAACCACCACCCCCACCACCACCCACAGTAGAAGAGTTTCTAGATTGCCCAGTACTTGAGGAAGCTCCATTCTTGCTTCTGTAACTGCTGTACAAATTTGTGTCCCCGCAATCTATGTAAGAGCTCCTTTCACCCCACATCCTTACCAGGACTTGCTATCTTTTGTCTTTTTAAAAAACAGTCATTCTTACTTAGGGCGGGGTGGTATCTCTTTGTGGTTTTGACTAGCGTTGCACTGACAATTTCTGATGTTGAGTATTCTTCCTGTGTCTGCTGGCCATTTGAGCATCTTCTTTTCAGAATTTTCTATTTAGGCCTTTATTTTTACTTTTAATCTTTTAGCTGCCTTGGTGGTCCTAATGAACAACTTGTGCAGAACTACTGATTTACAAAGCTCCTCTGATCTAGCATCCAATATCACTCCCTGAGTCCTGCCTCGGCCCTTGTGAGATCAAAGCTTCCTCTATCTTTTTACATTTAGGTATGCAGGAAAGAGCACACACTCTGGAGCCAAGGGAGTAGAGTAGAGTTTTATGTTGGTTTTAGCATTAAATAGTTGCATGATTTAGAGACAGCCTGGGCTCTGTGCCCTAGCCTCTTCCCCTACCAAATGGGCTCCTCATCCATCTCTGCTACCTAACAGCTTAGGGCTGCTGAGAAAACAGTGGGGTGGTGACTGTGCAAAGGGGAAGGAATATCTGCATAGCTGGGATGCCTTAAATGTGACCAGCACCCAAGGATACCTACTGTGTGCTCCACACCTGTCTGGGCTTATATGTATCTATTTACCAAAGAAAAGATGCATTGTTTTCTACTGACAACCAAAGATGTAGCTTGCCTTGAGAAAAGCCACAAGAGATCCAGCTTCACTGAATGAATGGTAGGAAGAACGACATATGAGCCCGTGTTGGTGGCCTAGAAAACACAGGGTGCTCTGTAGAGCCAAGCCAATGGGAAGAGGCAGGAGAGAATACAGGCAGAGGAGGAGGGCTCTGTCTTCCACATTCACAGAGCTGGCTGAGCTGCTTGCAGATTCCTTCCACTTTAGCATGGACCTACACCCCTGTTAGCATGTAAAACTCTGGGGATGCTTCTTTTTTGTCCTGTGGGTGGGTTTTCTCCCTGGCATCAGACTTGTGTCCTCAATAGGACCTTAAAAGAATCATCCTGTTGGACAAGGATTTGCAATCTAAGACTTCCCTAACTCCTTATAGCATAGTCTTTGACTCATTGGTTATTTAGGGCTGGGCTAATTTCAAATATTTGAAACTCTCCCAAGTTTCTCTCTCTTGTTGATTTCTAATTCTGTTCCACTGTGATTTGAGTAAATACTTCGTAGGACTTCAATTTTTAAAAAATATATATTGAGTTTGATTTTAGGGCCCCACGTGAGTAGACTATTGCATGCGAACTTCAGAAGAATGTGTAGTCAGCACTCTTTGGGCACAGTTTTGATTGTTGTCTGCAGAATCTAGTGATTTAGTGGTTGTCTTCATCTTCTGTATTCTTGTTTATCATCTGGCCCATGGCTCTATTTATTATTCAAAGAAGGCAACTGAAGTCTCTTATCCTGTGTGCAAATTGCCCATTTCTCCTTGTGTCTGCTCAAGTTTTACTTCATTTATTTTTTGGCTCTCTTGTTGGGTGTGTCTGTCGGTATTTGTTATATCTTCCCAGAAGATGACTCCTTTTGTTAACTCTGATCTTTATCGCTGGTGTTTAGATTTAATTTTAAGCTCATTTTCTCTGATGCTAGCCAATCTGGTAATTGTATATCATATACTCTGCCTTTTAACTTCCTGATTGCTTATGTGACTGAATCCAAGCATGGCCAATAGAAACAGTAACACTGAATTCATTTTGTTGATCCGTAGTGCCATCTTCTCATTTCCTCCTTTTGATTACACTATTTAATCCATTTGTGTTTAATATTAAATTGATGATGGGGCTGTGTTCACCTTTGCTATTTTGTTTTTGGTGTTGTGTGCCACCATACTATATATCTATCTAAATCTATAGCTATATCCATATCCATATCTCTAATAGTAATGACTATTTGTATCCCAGAATCCATCAGTTGCTAATAGTTTAGCAAGGATGGATGATAGGGTCTCAGGAACCCCTTCTTGACCCTTAATTGCTTTTTAACAGGCCCACTCTTATGTAGGCCCAGGGCAGGCAACCTTAGCTGCTGTGAGATCATGTTTACAATGGCTGTATCATGCTTAAGATTACATTTCACTCTTCTCTCCCTGCCTTCTCTGTCTAATATTGTTTTTTTCTACTCTCTCTTCTGCAGTCTAAGAAGACTTAGTCTCTTAAGTCTAAGAGAGGGTGATATAAATATCCTGTTTAGGGGCAAGCACTGAACAATCATTTATTCTAAGTATTGTAAACAGCCGTGTGTCTCTGTTGTCACTGATCCTCTGATTAAGGATGAGAATACAATCTGCTTTGGTGTCACGTCAGTTCATATAAACAACAGTAGCAAGTTCCACCCTAGGGTGTATGATATCTTCAACCAAGAGTTTTTGACTGGGTTTATAGCACCAGGCATGCATTCTCTCCTGAGTAATAGGCCTCTATCAACCTAAGAGCTGTTGGTTACCTCCTTAACATTTGTGCCACTATTGCTCCAATAGGAGCATCTTGCCTGGCAGGTTGGTGTTGTTCAAGAGGTTCACATAGCTCACTAAAAACATTGATGACTCTTCAGTGTAAGACTGTCCAGCACTACCAGAGCTACCCAGCAGGGAGGAAGCTTCCAGAACACTCCCAGTTTTCTTTCTCTATATTTTGTAATCAAGTGGCAAGTGGTGTAATGTCTTCAGCAACAGGGTCTTATCAACTGCTTCAGGTGGGCAAGCAAAAGAATGGCATAGACTATGTTGGTTTTGGTGCTGACCAACAACTCACAAAGAAATAGAGCACATTGATACTGGAGGAATTTTTTGTTGTTGTTCAATAAACAATCACTTCGAGGAGCAGCACTATCCAGACATGTAGGATGTCTCCCTTTAAATTGAATATATATATATTTAAATTAAATATATGTTATATATTTATTTATAGTTTATAACACAAATCTACATTTTATATAATATATATTCATGTGTATATATTCAAATTTTTAAATAAAAATATAATTATATTGGACTGGAGAGACAGCTCAGTGGTTAAGAGTACTGGCTGCTTTTCAGAGGACCCAAGTTTGATTTCCAGCACCCACATGGCAGTTCACAGCCATCTGTAACTCCAGTCCTGGGAGTCTAATGCCCTCTTCTGGCCTCTGTGGACTGGGTACACATGTGGTATATAGATGCATATACAGGCAAAACACCTGTACATGTAAAATAAATAAACAAACTTTTAAAAATATATAATTATGTCATTTCCTCCCTCCTGCTTTCCCATGTTCCCATCTAGCTCCCTTCCCAAATCATCCTTACGTCTGCTTTAGCCATTATTGTTACATATAAATGAATAGATACATAATACATATGTGTTGATTACAGTTGTTTATGCATTTACTTTGTTCTTTGCTGTTTGTTTTACAGAGTCTCAGTCTTTAATCTCAGTAGCTCTCCATGAGCACACACATGAACCACATGCTTAGACTTTCAGATCCTGTTGAAAGCTGTGGTGTTCTCTGCATGTGGTGGAACTCTGCACATGTTCCACCAACTTGGTGATCTCCACTTCCAACAAATCAATGCTGACTCTGTCTTCCTCCACCACAGACTGCATCTTCCAGATACCAGAACCAACAGGCACGAGCTTGGACACCCTCCAAACCAACCTGTCCAATTGGATGGAATGCACACAAGTCTCTAGCTAGGCCATATCTGTCTCATCCCCATAAGGGTGGAGGATTTGGGCATTAGTGAGGGCTTCTTGTCCTTCTCTGTATACTGCCTCTGTCTCTCCTCTTGTAGTCGGTCAGCCTCCTTATTGTCTTCCTTCTCATCACTGCCTCTGTCCTCATTGTCCTGTGCTGGTGTGGCTCCCTTCCTGGTTGAGGGCTCCACTTGACACATAGGAGATGCTTTTTTTTTTATTTTCATATGTTTTTCTTCTGTGGTCTAATTCCTCTACCAGACTGGAACCATGCATGTGACGTGTAACCAGGGAGAAGCCTGGCAACTGAGGATGATAAAGTCACAGTAGCCCTGGGTGTAGTCTGTGCCACCAGAGCTAGGTCTAGCAGTTGAAAGTGGTAGTATAGAGACAGGTTAGGTTCAGGAAGGCTGAGCAGGCTGTGCCAATCAGAGCATGCATGCGACATAGGGCCAAGCCTGGGGGTTGGGAATAGTGCACTTGAGATGAACTGCATTGGGTCTGCAAGGAGGATGTGCAAGGTGGGATAATATGAAGATTGGAAGCGGGTACAGCAGCCTATTCTGAGAATTCATGGGAGATTTACTGGACCAGCACTGGACACAGGTGGAAGGATGTCCACAATAATTTTTTTTCCAAGCATAGAAACTCTTTCCATCGTTTAATGTCTTCCTGTGTTTCTTTCTTCAGTGTGTCAGTATTTTCACTGCACAAGTCTTTCCTTACTGTCCCATCCCGTGGGACCTCGTTATTCGTGGGATCAAGGGGGACCAAGCCTGAAAGGAAAACGGGCGAGAGAAAGAAGCGAAACCAAGCAAAGTTTTGTCAAGGTCTATTTTTTATTAACACAAGCAGATTTTATAAAGCAAAAATCATAGGCAAGGGGAGGGGGGAGAGGAAGCTTGCGGCTCTCCCGTTGTTATGGCTCAACTACTGTCTGGTGTCTGAACATTTTGGGTCAGCCTGTCCTCCAGAGATGCAAGGGACAGCTAATCTTGCACAAACACGGCTGGTTCTCAGAGACCTGCTTTAAGGCTATACAAACTCAGAAACTTGCCTAAGGCTGTATAAAGGTCAGGTTCCCAAGGGTGGTGTGGAGGTCCTGGCTCCCGACACCTTACTGTCATTTGGTTTATTTCCAGATACACACACACATATGTATATACACACACACATATGTATATACACACATACATATGTATATAGACACATATATGTATATACATACACATATGTATATACACACACATATACATATATATAGTTGCCTTAGTCAGGGTTTCTATTCCTGCACAAACATCATGACCAAGATGCAAATTTGAGAGGAAAGGGTTTATTGAGCTTACACTTCCAATTGCTGTTCATCACGAAAAGAAGTCAGGACTAGAACTCAAGCAGGTCAGGAAGCAAGAGCTGATGCAGAGGCCATGGAGGGATGGTGCTTACTGGCTTGCTTGCTCCTGGCTTGCTCAGCCTGCTTTCTTATAGAACCCAAGACTACCAGCCCACAAATGGTACCACCCACAAAGGTCCTTCCTCCCTTGATCACTAATTGAGAAAATGCCTTACACCTGGATTTCATAGAGGCATTTTCTCAACTGAAACTCCTTTCTCTGTGGTAACTCCAGCTTGTGTCAAGTTGACACACAAAACTAGCCAGTACAATTGACCCCTTGTCAACTTGACACACAAACGCATCACCATTAAGCCTCAACCCTTACTTTCTTATTCATCCCCAAGATTGAAATAACTTTAAAAGTCTCACAGTCTTTGCAAATTCTTACATATTAACATTTCAGTCCCTTTTAAACATCCAATCTCTTAAAATTCAAAGTCTTTTAAAAATTCAAAGTCTCTTAACCATGGGCTCCACTAAAATACCTTCTTTCTTCAAGAGGGAAAAATATCAGGCCACAGTCACAATCAAAAGCAAAATCAAACTCCAACCATCCAATGTCTGGGATCCACTCATGATCTTCTGGATTCCTTCAAGGGCTTGAGTCACTTCTCCAGCTCTACCCTTGGTAGAACACACCTTGTCTTCTAGGCTCCAGATGCCTGTACTCCACTGCTGCTGCTGTTCTTGGTGGTCATCTCATGGGATTGGCATCTCCAAAACACTGCTGTCTTCCGCTGCAACTAGGCTTTACTATGGTACCAAGTCTCAACTCCTTTGCATTATCCCTTCACTCCTGAGCTGTCAATTGCAACTGAGGCTGCACCTTCACCAATGGCCTTCAGCAGGCTCTCAGAGTACCAAGCCTCAACTCCTTTGCATGAGCCCTTCAATCCTGGGCTGTCAATTGCAACGGAAGCTGCACTTTCACCAATGGCCTTCCTCGGCCTCTCACAGTGTCCAGGCCTCAGGTACTCTTTATGACTCCTTCATGCCTTCAAAACCAGAACCACCTGTGTGACTTTTACACTTTACCAAGTCCAGCCACCACACAAAGTACAACCCTGGCTATCTCTGGAATGCAGCCTCTGTGCTCTCAGAAAACACTTCCTGGAAGATTTCACCCCAATGATGCTGGTCTTTTCTTAATGACCCCTAATATCTTAGCTCCAGCTAACCAGCATCAATAGTCCCAGTAATGCAATGGTTTTGCTTTAGTAGTTCTGGTATCTTGTTAACCACAGCTGATTTCTTCAGCCCCAGGTAACCAAAACCACAGAATCTTAAATCAAACTAGCAATGGCCCTGGTAAGAGTCTTTAATCTTCCCTCTGAAATTTCACAAGCCATGCCTCCATCTTCTGCACTGTTCTCAACATTATCTTCCAAGCTCCTACAGAACACCCCACAGAGCTCTTAACATCCCAGTGGCTCTTCCAGCTCAAAGTTCCAAAGTCCTTCCACAGTCCTCCCCAAAACAAGGTCAGATTGTCACAGGAATACCCCACTATGCTGGTACCAATTTGTCTTAGTCAGGGTTTCTATTCCTGCACAAACATCATGACCAAGATGCAAGCTGGGGAGGAAAGGGTTTATTCAGCTTACATTTCCAATTGCTGTTCTGTCCCACGCTACGGTCTCGCCAGCAAGAACGACGCGGCACACATAGGATCCTTCTGCAGTAAAGCTTTAATGCATCTTGAGAGGGAGAGCATAAGCTTGCCACGAGTGGAGACCCCGAACAATAGAACACCTGTCCCTTATATAGGCCACAGAGCTTGCCTGGGACATGGAGCTTCCCCATTGGCTCCCCGCACGTCAGGCCAGATGACGCCACGAGAGAGGCTGAGACTCTGAGGTGGAAAATTACCAGGTACATGCGCACTAGCCTGTTTACAACTTGTCCTCGGCCGAATGTAGGCGCCATCTTGTTATGGCGAATGTGGGTGCGACTCAGGCGGCTTCCCACATCTCCCCCTTTTTATTTCTGTAAGCAAAGTAGGACACTCTTAAGAGGGCGGAGACAGAGGTCAAATCCCCTGACCAAAAGGTTGGGCCTTGTACAGGAGAAGACCCCTAAGCTCATGCGCGCCCGAGGTCTTCCTGACCCGCCCAGTGCCGTTTTTTAGAGGGAGGGAAATTAGGGCACTCAACCCTCCTGTAGATGACATATCTCCCAAGGTGGCCAACAATGATGACCGCCTTGTGCGATGCTTTGCTCAACATCCCTCAAGAGCTGCTCAGACCAAACACTCTACCCAGTGCAATGAGACTAGACTCGCGGGTGTGCAAGAACTGTCTGGCTGGCGACCTACTGCTATTAGCCAAACACCGGCCGAGGCTCCTTGTTCTAAGGCAACAAGCGCCTGCGCAATGACCACCTTGTCTCTTTTAGTCTGGGCCCTGAGTTTGCAGATGAGCCATAGGAGCAACACCAACCCACAGCAGAGCGCTGCTCCAAACAATCCCACCCCCACCCATTCCTTGAAATAAGAAATTGCCAAGGAAATCCATGAAGAGAGGCCCTCTGTCAAGGACAGGTCAAGACGGGTAGAGTTGATCTGAATGATTGCTGTCCGCAGTTCTCGCAAGGTTTCATCAAATTTAAGGTCCAATTCTGTAACATATACTGTGAAAGACTTTTAGACAGGTTAGCTGCTTTTGTAAATCTGTCATATTGTATGGAAGTAACACAGAGTCCTGGCAACTTTTGTTCACAGCCCAATTGCACTAGCTGTCAAAGGACATCCAGTTGTTCTTGAATAAGATCAATGCGCTGGTTAACCAGCATTAGGTCCCCCTGGACTTGAGTATTGGCGGATACCTGTCTGTCTAGAGCTAAGGTGGCAGCTGCAGACAACTCATTAATGGTATTGGCGGTCTGCATCGTTCCAGAGAGCGCAAGGGCCGACGCAGTGACGGCCCCTGTAACCGCAGCCGCTGCCACCACACCTATGATAATGGCAGAGATACCAAAGTCTCTTTTCTGCCTGAATATGGTCTGATCCACCGCAAAAGGACCTTGGCCAGTTAACATATCAAAGGTCCAATCTCTCTGTCCAGGGGTCGGTGCCGTAGCATTGGCTCTGGCTTGAGCTTGTGCAGCTTCATGCCATAAAGCCTTCCACTCCATATATTGGCCCATTGTAGGGAGCACAGCCTTGGCCAACATCTGCCAATCAGCGGGAGTCATGGACGCCCCGGCAAATCTCTCTAACATTACTATAGTAAAATTAGCATTTACCCCATACTTTCGGACCGCTTCAGCCAGGTCTTTAATTTGGCTGTACTCTACTTTGTCTTTAATCTCTCCCTCGTCCTTAGACTTACCAGGAGGTCCTTTTCCTTTGCTAAGATTTTGGGTACCCATCCTCTCACTCCATTCGGATTCTGACATGGTATCCTGGACCCTTTCAGGGGTGATTTGCCCCTCCCTTACAGCATCTACACAGGCCTCACCTTGTTCGCCGCAATACAAAGACAGTAAAACCAAAATGAGGGCACTTAACACAATTAGCAAAGCTTCAACAGCGTTAGACCAAAAAGGGGGCAATCCCAAATCAAGACCCAGGGTCAACATGCCTATCCGAACCTACCTCCCTGCAGTTCTGAATCCTCCCTGTTTCCAGGGGGTCTCCAAAGGTGCTTGATGATGACAAAGTTTCCCGGGTTTCGGCACCAGATGTCCCGCGCTACGGTCTCGCCAGCAAGAACGACGCGGCACACATAGGATCCTTCTGCAGTAAAGTTTTAATGCATCTTGAGAGGGAGAGCATAAGCTTGCCACGAGTGGAGACCCCGAACAATAGAACACCTGTCCCTTTTATAGGCCACAGCGCTTGCCTGGGACATGGAGCTTCCCCATTGGCTCCCCGCACATCAGGCCAGATGACGCCACGAGAGAGGCTGAGACTCTGAGGTGGAAAATTACCAGGTGCATGCGCACTAGCCTGTTTACAACTTGTCCTTGGTCGAATGTAGGCGCCATCTTGTAATGGCGAATGTGGGTGCGACTCAGGCGGCTTCCCACACTGTTCATCACGAAAAGAAGTCAGGACTAGAACTCAAGCAGGTCAGGAAGCAAGAGCTGATGCAGAGGCCATGGAGGGATGCTGCTTACTGACTTGCTTGCTCCTGGCTTGCTCAGCCTGCTTTCTTATAGAACCTAAGACTACCAGCACACAAATGGTACCATTCACAAGGGTCCCTCCTCCTTTGATCACTGATTAAGAAAATGCCTTACATCTGGATCTCATGGAGGCATTTTCTCAACTGAAACTCCTTTCTCTGTGATAAGTTCAGCTTGTGTCAAGTTGACACATAAAACTATCCAGTACAATAGTATACACACATACACACATGCACACACACATATATATGCATATACACACATATATACATATATACATATCTATACACACACACAAACACACACACACACACACACATACACACACACGCACACACACAGACTATTGTGAATGGGACTGCTACTTGGATGCTTTCTTCAGTCTCTCCATTCTGAGTATCCCCTCCAGCATCCTCTTGAGTTGGCTTAGTGGACACACATTGCTATAGGATACTATTTTGTGGAATGTTTTTCTTTTTTCCTTCATTATGATGCAGGGTGTTGCAGGTTAATCTGTGCTGACATCTATGTTCGTTCAAATCTTGAAGGTCATTGCTCCAGCTCATGTGTTGTTTAGTTTCTATTCAGGAGTCAGCTGTTATCCTGACATGTCTGCCTTTTGGTTTTGTATACTTAGTGTTTTGACTGTAATGTGGCACAGGGAGTTTCTTTTCTGCACCTGTCTATTTGATGTTATCTGTAGAGAGTCTGGTTGGGCATCTCTTTTACTAGATTAAGGAAATTTTCTTCTGCCATTTTACTTAAAATATTTCTATGTCTTCAGAATGGGACTATGCTTCTTCTATGTCCATAATTTGAAAGTTTAGTCTTTTCACAATGTCCCTAACTTCCTTTATTTTAAATGCATGATCTACTTGTCTCAAGACTGATGGTTTGTCCTCCATATGGTCCTTTCATTTGACAAGATTCTCACTGAGGTTTTTATTTGGCTTTAACTTCTTTTCATGTATAGTTTTTCATTATTTTGCAGTATTTCTATACCTTTGTTGAATTCTATTTTCATATACTGAATTGTCCCCTGTATCACTCAGCTAATTGTATTTTCTTAAAATTTATTCACATTATTCACATTGTCTTTGAAGTCACACAAGCACTTATTAGCATCTTCTTTGGCATTTTTGTATATATTTGAATCATGTTTTTAAAGTCTCTGTCTGGAATTTTGTGCAAATCCCTGTCATTAGTGTCTATTTGTATGAGAACGTTAATGCTTGGAGGAAACTTTTGGTCTTGACTGTTTCTGTCACCAGCACTTTCCCTTTGGGATTTGCCCACCTGGAACGACTTTGTTAAGACTTTGTGTTACACCTGAGCCAAGGAAGCATTTGTTTTGTGTTTGATATCCCCATTACTGCATGACTCTTGTCTGAGTTCACTGTTATTACTAATGGTTCAATTGAAGAAAGACTTGGTGTTGACTCACAGAAGACAGGGTAGTTAAAGGTGACAGTTCATCTGAGGTCAAACACAGCTCCTGACCACATAAACCAGAGTCATGTAGCATGTGTGTGGCAGTTTCCTGGGAAGGCAATTTGGTATGTCATATGTCTTCCCATCTTCAGACACAGGGGTCATAAAGTGTTCCGGGAGAGTATCAAAGCTGGGGACTCTGTGACCACTGGTTTCATCATCTGGGTGTGTGGGAAGTGTTGTATGAGCATCCGGTATGGATGGATTACATCCTTTGGGTGCCCGTTTTGGAATGTGTGCCCAACAGCAAATGTGTGCACTGGGGACAGGGGAGTGAGCCCATGGCTTCCCAGTCATGTGCACACAGGAGAAGGAAGTGATCATACCTCAGAGCTCCAGGGAGTTCCTACCTGCCTGGGATGAGCACCCTGCATGACCAAAGCGTTTGCCAAAGACAGAGGGCACATGCAGTTCTTCCTTCTTGGCAGCAGGTACTGGTGGGGCAGTGGGCATAGTTAAGGGTGTGAGGGGCCTGTGCCTGTCTAGAATGGTAGCTGGAGAGGTTGATAAGTGTAGGTACAGGGACCCCTGGCCTGTCCCTGGATTTTTTTCTTTATCTTTGACTTTCAAATTTTCAACCACAATATGAACATGTGAGCTTATTCATGTTTTATTGGTTTGTTTGTTGAGCTGCTCACTGCACAGCTACAATTTCCACTGGGTTTGGTAGTTTTCAGACATCACTTAAATATTTTTCTCTTTTCTTCTATCCTTTCCTGATAATCTTATAACACAGTTTGGGGCTTCAACTATATTTCTTTGGAACTTTTCCTTCTTCCCTTTTTAGTTTTATTTCTCCCTTTCTTTCTTTGTGTTCTCTTGACCGCCTAGTCTTTATCTTCCGGTCAACTCTTCTGTACTGTGCCATCTCAAGCACACAACAGAGCTCACTTAGTACATCTCTTTATCTCAGCTATTTTTCTTTCCATGTCTAGGACATCCATTTGTTTCTTTTCCTCACACTTCCAAGCTGTTGCTACTTTTACGTTTTAATAAGGTATTTCCATGCTATTCTCCCGAGTGTTCTTCTTCACTTTTAGATCTAATAGCTGTGTTGCCATCTGTATGCCAAAGGCCAGAGTTTATTCCCTTCAAGTACAATCTCCATCACCCATTTGCCTACTCTGTGGGAATCCCACATTCCTGATTCTTAGCATTTCTTAAACTTGAGTGTGTCTTTCTTTTGTAGTTTTTGTCTTTAAAATTCTCATCACCCTTTCCCCACTTCCACAGGCTGCACTGTTTAGTGGAGGACTGAGTCCTCATGGAGCTGAGATGTTCTTTTCCTCTGAGACTGGCATTTAGGGCCAGAAGCTTTATCTGAAGACTTTTTCTGATGGTCAGATGTTGTCCTGTGTCAGCAGCAGTCTTCTGCCTGGTTCTGCAGCTTTTGTGTGAGTTGATGGACTCTCCACCAGCCTGTGGGTCTCACCCAGACTCAGATCTTCTCCCCACTCTGGGTCTGCACCTACTTCTAGAGCTGCTAGGAGTTGTGGAACTTCCCAGCTTCTGTGGGCCTTGTTGGAGTCAAATTAGGCCTCACCTTTGGTCTTCAGTTCCTTCTGAAGCTGCCGCAAGATATGGAACCCTCTAGACACAAACAAGTCTTACCCTGGTTCAAGACTTTTCAGACAACTGGGCCTGCAGCAGCTGTAGATGTGGGCCTTCCTGTGTGATGGGAGCTCAACCCAGAGTCAAATCCAGTTCTCAGCCTGAGTTTGCAGCTTTCCCATAAGCAGTTGAGAGATGTGGGACTTTCCACAAGTGTCCGTGGTCCTAGGTTTAACCTATATTTTGAATACTAGATTGTGCCAACTGTAACTAATTCCATTTCCATAAGACACACCCCTTTGATGTGTTTTGTTTTCATGGTCACTTGCTATATACTTAGTGATTTGTCTGATTAACTCTGTTGTGAACCTACTCTCTCCCTAGCCTTACAATATGGATTCTGCTTTGCCTCATAATTTCCCACAGATATTTTAGATAACCAAAATTTCTCTTTCTGCTACTTTACCTCGTGGGTTTTCAAATTTTGCCATGGATGCGTGTTTAATGTGAAAACTGCTTCTGTAGTCCAGGACATTCACAAGGTTATTTCAAAATCAGCCAGGGACTAGTAGCATCCCTGTGCAGTTCTTGCTTAGCAAGGATAAGTTTGGGATATACACTGCCTTCTAGACTTCCAGGGATGGGTATGACTTTATCCACCAGGCTGACCACATGGGAGTCTTCCAAGTCAAAGTAGCTTACTGCTATGTGTACTGGCTAGTTTTGTGTGTCAACTTGACACAAGCTGGAGTTATCACAGAGAAAGGGGCTTCAGTTGAGAAAAATGCCTCTAAGAGATCCAGGTGTAAGGCATTTTCTTAATTAGTGATCAAGGGTGGAGGGCCCCTTGTATGTGGTACCATCTGTGGGCTGGTAGTCTTGGGTTCTATAAGAAAGCAGGCTGAGCAAGCCTGGAGAAGCAAACAAGCCAGTAAGCAGCATTCTTCCATGGCCTCTGCATCAGCTCCTGCTCTTTGACCTGCCTGAGTTCCAGTCCTGACTTCCTTTCATGATGAACAGCAGCATGGAAGTGTAAGCTCAATAAACCCTTTCCTCCCCAACTTGCATCTTGGTCATGATGTTTGTGCAGGAATAAAAACCCTGACTAAGACAAATTGGTACCAGCATAGTGGGGTATTCCTGTGACAATCTGACCATTTTGGGGAAGACTGTGGAAGGACTTTGGAACTTTGAGCTGGAAGAGTCATTGGGATGTTGGGAGCTCTGTAAAATGTTATGTAGGAGCTTGGAAGATAATGTTGAGAACAGTGCAGAAGATGGAGGCATGGCTTGTGAAATTTCAGAGGGAAGATTAAAGACTCTTACCAGGGCCATTGCTAGTTTGATTTAAGATTTTGTGGTTTTGGTTGGCTGGGGCTGAAGAAATCAGCTATGATTAACAAGATACCAGAACTACTAAAGCAAAGCCATTGCTTTACCAGGACTATTGATGCTGGTTAGCTGGAGCTGGGAAATTAGCGATGACTGAGAAGAGACTAGCATCAGTGAGGTGAAATCTTCTGAGAAGTGTTTTCTGAGAGCACAGAGGGTGTGTTCCAGAGATAGTCAAGGTTGTACCTTGTGCTGTGACTGGACTTGGTAATGTGTAAGAGTCACTCAGGTGATACTGGTTTTGAAGGCATGAAGGAGGCATGAAAAACAGCTGAGGCCTGGGCACTGTGAAAGGCCACGAAAGGGCATTGGTGAAGGTGCAGCCTCAGTTGCAATTGACAGCCCAGTACTGAAGGGGTCATGCAAAGGAGTTGAGACTTGGCACATGAAAAGAACCTATGAGAGGCTGTTGGTAAAAGTTGCAGCAGAAGACAGCAGTGTTTTGGAGATGCCAGTCCCATGAGATGACCACCAAGAACAGCAGCAGCAGTGGAGTACAGGCATCTGGAGCCTAGAAGACAAGGTGTGTTCTACCAAGGGTAGAGCTGGAGAAGTGACTCAAGCCCTTGAAGGAATCCAGAAGATCATGAGTGAATCCCAGACATTGGATGGTTGGAGTTTGATTTTGCTTTAATTGTGACTGTGGCCTGATATTTTTCCCTCTTGAAGAAAGAAGGTATTTTAGTGGAGCCCATGGTTAAGAGACTTTGAATTTTTAAAAGACTTTGAATTTTAAGAGATTGGATGTTTAAAAGGGACTGAAATGTTAATATGTAAGAATTTGCAAAGACTGTGGGATTTTTAAAGTTATTTCAATCTTGGGGATGAATAAGAAAGTAAGGGTTGAGGCTTAATGGTGATGCGTTTGTGTGTCAAGTTGACAAGGAGTCAATTTTACTAGCTGGTTTTGTGTGTCAACTTGACACAAGCTGGAGTTACCACAGAGAAAGGAGTTTCAGTTCAGAAAAATGCCTCTATGAGATCCAGGTGTAAGGCATTTTCTCAATTAGTGATCAAGGGGGGAGGGACCCTTGTGGGTGGTACCATTTGTGGGCTGGTAGTCTTGGGTTCTATAAGAAAGCAGGCTGAGCAAACCGGGAGAAGCAAACAAGCCAGTAAGCAGCATTTCTCCACGGCCTCTGCATCAGCTTCTGCTCCTTGACCTGCTTGAGTTCCAGTCCTGCCTTCCTTTCATGATGAACAGCAGCATGGAAGAGTAAGCTCAATAAACCCTTTCCTCCCCAACTTGCATCTTGGTCATGATGTTTGTGCAGGAATAGAAACCCTGACTAAGACACTGTGCCAATGATCGGGTTCTCCTCAAACATTTCTATCGTTTTCAACAGCACCCATAAACATGACCATTTTCCATATTTCTCCGAAGTCAGTCCCTATGCACAGCTGTGGACTCAGTCCTTACCGCCTACCTCTTCACTATGCAGAGCCCTGCTGTACTCCTGGAGTTTGCTTCTTACCTATGATATCCTGCTCAGGGTTGATTCTTACTGCTTTCGAGGATCACTGCTTCTGGTATGAAATGATGCCCAATGAGCAAGGTGGGGCCAGGGCAACTGGCAAGCCTTGGGTGAGGTTCCTGATCTGTTAGAGGGAGCTGCATAGAGAAAGAAGTTTTAATTCCTCTAGCCACACCCACCCAGAATAGAGCTTGTGTAACACAGGTTGAAGGGGATGAGACAGGTTCCCAGTCTGTCCCTTCTCTAGTGCAACTGGAACTGCCCACTGGGAACTGGAAGGAAAGGGAGCCTCTGCCTTGATCTGCAGTGGAGTTTCTCAAGTAGAGTTTCTTCCACAGAAGGTAGAGGTGAGACGGAGGTGGGGACTATCCTGCTCCTATGGTACAGTCTTGCTGATCTAAGTTTTAGTAGACTTTCTTAACTAACGGTTCCTCTTATTACTTTTAGGACAAGTTATTAGAGACAACATTGATTCATTTCTAAAATTTTCACCAGTTAAATTTCATTACTTGGTGAGTTTTCAAAATGGGGTGGGTCTGTGAGCTTTTTCTCCTTACCATTCTGGAAATTCTACTACTGGATACATACAGTTTTTAGGCCAGTTTTTTTTTTCTTTTCTTTTCATTATTTTCTAAGTCTTAACACATCAAACGAATGTGATTGGGGCAGAAACCTGTTGACATGTGGGGGCCCAGGAGTGTCATCTCAATGGACTCTGGTGGAAGGGGCGCTTACAAGCTTTAGGGTAACAACTTCTGCAAGGTAAAAGAATCCTGGAAGAAAGCCTGTCCCAACCTTCACCCAGGATTATGCATTAGCTCAGTTCTCTGCTACAGTCAGATGTGTTCCCCAACCTCACAGTTTGGAACTGTCAACAGCATTTAGAGATAGGATTTAGGGGACATGATTGATATGTACATGGATTAGTTGGTCAGTGAGCAGGTAGTTTTGTTGTGCAAGCACGGTCCCTCTGGCATAATTGTCCTGTTTCACCAGGTAATCCAGAATCCACAGGAAACACCTGCTAGCAAGAATACCCTGTCCGATGCAGCCCCTAAACCTTCAACTCCCTACCCTCCAACACTATAATAAATAAATTTCTTTTTGTAAGTCTTCCGGTGGCAGGTATTGTGTTCTAGCAACAAGGAATGCAGTCAAACATAGGAAGGAGGTCATTCACACTCAGCATAGTTCCTACCAGTGGAAAGCTGTAGCTCAGTGACTGTGACTCTCCCACACTTGCACAGCAGGACTCCATTTTAGTTCAGATATCAACAGCTTGGCACTTCCTGGCCACATAGGTATTCCTGGGAGGGAGTGATGGTACCAGACGGAGTGGAAGGTAGATCCATGGTGAGAGAAGTTGGAATCCTGTACCAGCATGCAGGAGAGGTTAAGCTGGGAGAGAGTTTGAGTTTTCTCTGCAGTTAAGAACTGCTTTGTGCCTAGGAAAGGGCAGCTGAACGTTCACTGAGGCGCAAGGAAGAGTGGTGGTCCTGACCAGAGGGCGGAAACTCAGGCTTGAGTTTATGGAACTAATTTCCAGATGCTTCTAGACATGCTGAGAGGACAAACATAGAGCTGACACCTGAACCCCCAGTGTCGTGGCTGCTGAGTCTGTAGATTGTGAACAGTTGGCATTTAATGGGGTCTTGTGGAATGCCTGGGCTGATGTGTCCTATAGAAATTCTGTTGATAGAGCAAGTCTCTATTGGCCTGCATCTGGAAAAGGAAGTTTCTGCATACTCCAACACAAACACACAGTTTAAACTGATCTTATGTTTCTGAGACTAAATGGAAAACACAAATCCTGGTCTCTTTGACTGCCTCAAGTGCACTCTCTTGGCCGTTGGACAAATCATAACAGTGTGGCTGTGACCCGTATCTGGCTCGCTAGTATGACAGGGATTCAGCACTTATTCAGCTGATTATCTTCAACTGCCTTCCTTTGACAGCAGTGAGTCATGTGTATCTGATGCCTGCCACGTGACCACCATCCTGGAACTGATAAATTGGGATAGATGTACAGAAATGCCATTCTGCTTTCCAACTTCACTTTGCTTGTAGAAGAGTACACTAGGGGAATTCTAAGACTGTCCCAGTGCTCTGAAGGAGCAAACATATGATGACTGATGGTGACAATATCTTTGAATAGTAGGTTTGCCGATGGCTTGTACCCACTAATCTACTGTGTCAACTTAAAAAGTAATCTTTCATATTTGTGTTTGGAGATGGGAGAGAGGAGATGACTTGCCCAGGATGGGGAAGTTAGCCAGTCATCAGCTCCCAGACTTCCTTCTCTTCTGATTGGCAGACCCTTGGTATTGAGGCAGGACCTTCTGGGGTGCTGTGGGATTCAAATCTAAGCATGCATTGAGAGGTGGAGCCCACAGTCTTCTAGGGAGTGCTGATCTGCCCACTTTGATGCAGCAGGTGCTAGTCAGAGAAATCACTGCACCCTCCTCTCAGTCCAACTGCTCCAAGATCCCCCCCCCCCCCAGGGCATGTGAACTAGGCTACTCAGAAATGTTAACCACCACATCCACCTCAGGTGTCCCTGTGTGGTCATGGTAGAATTAAAATCCTGTTGCCTGGGCTTTCCCTCTCAGACTGCCTTTGTGATTTCCACCTCAGACAACTCCTCTGAATGAATGCTTCCCATGTCAGCCTGGGATTTGTGACTCTTCTTGACCTACTGAATGCTTTGCAAACAGGGAAGGAGCCACCACCTGCTGTGTGCCTACACCAGCCAGAGTCTCCATCCTTTGTGCTGGATGAGTGTGAAGCATGTGGACCAGATCCTGGGCACAGACCCCTGAGAGTGCTTGCTCAAGCAGGGCTTTCTTTCCAGGCCTCAGATCAGCCCCTAAACTCTGACAGACAGGAGTACAAAGCGATTCTGAGAAGTGTTTATCCTGGGGTCAGGGGGCCACCATATTCCCCTGTAGCTCTCACTTCTCCTTTGCCACAGCAGAGAGATTTGCGCTTTTACAGCGTGGTGGGTATTTATGGCACCTCTGTGAGTTCATTTTGCTCAGCTGGTTCTATTTTTACCACTTCAAAAAGATACATGGAGGGTTTTGCAAGATTTTTTTTTTCTCTTTTAATCCTTCTTCCAGAAGACAAGGCCAATGGCAGGGGAAAAACGTGTTCCTGGAAAAAGAATCAAAGGGCTTGTGAGATGCCTTTCCTGGCTCTTGTGACTCAGTGCACCCTGGGGTCATGCTGCTTTATGGTGTCTCACTTCTAAAGGGAAGGGATCTGAGAGGCTTGGCTTGTGTTCAAGCCCATAAAAAGAGCTAAAGGAGAAAAATGGATGACACTCAAAGCTCTACCTGTCCACACTGGCCTGCACCAGCAGCTTCCAGGTGTTTGCATGGAAGGATGGCTGGTGCCTGCTTTCTCCAGGGTAATTAGCAGGATTGCCAGCACCCTGTGGGGAAAATGCCTCCCTCAACCCCCCTCACCCCCACCTCCCAGTGGTGCTCTTAAAACAAGCTAAGAGGTCTCCAGGATTAAAATGCCAGGGAAAAATAACAGTAACAAGTGGTTCTAAGTGCCTAGAGCTCTAAGTTATCTCCTTAGAGGACTGTGAGGTGTCCTCATAACCATAAACACAGATATTAATGTCCTGTGTATTATGTCATTGAGGAAAATGAGAATCTGAGAAATTAGACAGCATGCCTAAGTTGACTTCACAGTAACTGGAAAAGCTGAAGCCAAGCAAGTGATTCCAGAGCCAAAGGCTCATGTACCATGCTGCCATTAGCGCCATGCTGCCATTAGCACCATGCTGCCTGGATGTAGGTTAACTGATAAGACCATGGCTGAGGTCCACAGGACTTACTGCCATAGCTCTCTCTAGGCCAGCATTTGTGTGCTTGGTTTGGCCACACTGCAGGTGTATGCTTGCCACAGCACACTGAGTCCTGGCCAAGCCCAGCTTACAAACAACCACTAAGTGATAAGATCTTGTCCCAGTCTCTAGTGCTGGAACTGCTCCAGGCTCTGTTTCCCATGCTCCTCCCAGTTCCCAATCCCTTGAGATCACTATTATATATTCAGATTGATGCTTTGTTGGTATCCATTTGAGCAAGAACATTCAGAGTTTATCCATTTTTTATGTAACAGGATCCTTCATTCATTTCTAACCATACTGTTGCAAGTTATAGGCTATAATTTTGATATGGATAAATAGTATCATGCGTATATATAACACATTTTCCTTATGCATGGACATTTAGCTATAGTGGACATGTTCGTGGACATGTTCGTGGACACTATAGCTACCTGTTGTAAATAGTGCTGTGGTAAACACCAGCGTACAGGTGTCTGTTTGGTACACTGGTACACTTTCCTTTGGATACATGCTCAGAAGTGAGATACAACCATACAATAAGCCTAGTTTTAGGTTTTTGAGGAACCTTCATATAAGTCTAGCATGTACCTTTTCATTGCTGGGTAGTAGTCTGTGACGTAGATATCTCCTAGCTAAGTTTACCCCACAAAGGACATCTCTTTATTTTAATTTACCTTAGGTAAGCAAAACTGTCACAAAACTCATGTGGAACTTATGCTCACGTGGAACTTATGAAGCTTCAGAGTAAAAATGCTGGGCTGCAATTATAGGATCAAAGTTAATATTTAAAGAACTACCAAATCAGGCTGTACAGCAACATGTGTGCAGGGGTTGGTAGTTTAAAATAACCTGCCATACATTACGTACACGTCAGACATGTGAGTTGAAATATTATACATTTCCATGCTCAATGACAGACCCTGTAAAGAGGAGAAAAAGACGAGACAGAGTGTGAAATTTGGTTCAAATTGCCTATTTGATGACAGCCTATTTCCTAGGATACATAAAGAATTCTCAGAACTCAACACTAAAATTAAATGCAGTTCTGAGGTGATAGACAAAAGACTTGAGCACATACTTAAATAAAGGAGTCACACTGTTAGCAAACAAATACATGGGATTATGTTGAACATCATTAGCCACCAGGAACTGTAAGCGAAATCCACCTGAGATACAGACTCTCAGAAGGGCTGAGAGCCACAAGAATGCACGAAAATTGTGGGGGACATGGGGACTAGATCACTCACATCCTCAGAGCCGAAATGGTCTTCCATTGGGCAAATGGCATTCTCATGGTGGAAAGTCCATTACCCTTACCTTTACTGGCTTATATTTTCGATGGCAAGTCTAAATTCTGTAACCCAAGCCTTAGGTCCAGAGGATTTTCTATATGTTTTCTCTTCCTAAAGTTTTTATGGCTTACTTTCATTTATTTTATCTAAATGATAAGATGGCAAGGCTGAGATTCATCATTTTGCTAATTTTACTGATTACAGAAAGTCTGTCTTTCCTCTAGTGAACTGTGTTTGTGTCTTTGTTAAAACCAGCTGGGCGAGTCAGACATGATGTATCATGCTGAACATCCAGCACTTGGGAGCCTGAGGTGGCAGGACCAAGAGACTGGCCAGCAGAGTTGTGTAGTGGGACCCAGTCTCAAAACTAGAAATCAGTTGGGATTATAGCATGTTTTTCCAAACTCCCTCTTCTACCCCACTGATATTTGTGTCTGTTCAGCTGCCGATAGCACTCTCTTCATCAGTGGACTGTTCTTCCATCTTAGCCATTTATTCCAAGACTGCTGTGGCTCCTCTGTGGCCTTTCCGTATGATTTTAGAATAAGCTGGGATTTTTGTGTCTATGAAAAGTACATGACTGGGATCTCATGAAGAATTGGGTAAAGTTTACATCAGACACATTTGAACTAGGATTTTGGTTTGTTCACTTTCCTTGTAGCTCCTGGAATTCAGTTCCAACATCAGTACTCTCCAATTTCTGTCATTGTTGCTTGACTCAGTGCAGGGCAAGGGTTGCCTCTGTGCTGAATGCTTAGCAGCACCCTGCAAGCTGCCTGGGTGAGAACTCCACTGGAAGCCACACTGCCTAGGCCTTAGTTCATAGCTTACAGCCATCCTAGGATCAGGTGGAAATTAATTGAGATCTTGTCATTTGTTTATCTTGACAAACAAGAGTGAAATGAGGACCCCTAAGTACAGCCAAGGCATCCTGTACTGAATGCCAAGAGTGGTGGTTATCAAACTGTGGGTGACAACCCCCAGGGGTCACATATCAGATATTTGCATTATGATTCATAAGAGTAGCAAACTTATAGGTATGAAGTAACAATGAAATCATTTTATGGTTGGAGGTCACCACAACACAAGGAACTGTATTAAAGGGTAGCAGCATCAGGAAGGTTGAGGACCACTGGCCTAGAGGGTGAAGGATCAGCACATCTGGCCACCGTGATGTTGGCAGTGAGAGGATCCTTCTCCAATATCCCCCTCATAGTGAATGTCTTGTTTGTTCTTATGTGAACCTAGAGAACAGAGTTAGTCAGGTAGTATTCATCTGAGCTGTGAGAAAGTAACTCCAGAATGCCCCTGCCTCAGCACAACTGAGATATGATTGCTTCACAAACCTGCATGTGGATCTGGCGACCTATTTCTATAGGAAGTGATGCTGTGTTCCAGAAAGCATGGTTTTGAAGCTTGCCATGTGGGGCACATGAGCTGTAGAGTGACTCTGAGACATCATACTACCTCAGCCCAGAAATGACACCCATCCCAGAAACGGCGTCCATCCATTGCCCCCACCAGCGTTTGTCGCCATCTGCTCACATGGCCTAGTACCAGAGAGTCGGGAAAATGCATTGGCTGTGATCAGCAAGTGGCTACTGGAGGCAGTGATAAGAGGACTCTCTTCAACCAAGAAATATGCTCGGGGCTGCTTTTTATATAAGGGCACCTAATATGAGGGCCCAGGGTTAGGTTGCTTCACTCAAACCCTCCAGGCCCAGATCAACAAGGGCCCTGCCTGCTGCATGGGAGGAAGGACTTCCTGTTAGTAGATTTTCATGTTGCCATAACAAATGCCTCTACCACAGTCCCTCCGTGATGAGAATGGACTGAACCTCTGAAACTGTAAGCCAGCCCCAGTTAATATTTTCCAATTAATGTTTATAAGAGTTGCCATGGTCATGGTGTCTCTTTCCTAACTAAGAGAGAAGTATATATTCTGCGGGCATTCATACATGTATATACATATATGTCTGCAAATACCTACATATCTGTAGCATATGCATGCAAATATATGCTTATATTTCTCAATTTATGGTAGAGTTATGACTTGATAAACATATCATAAGTTGAAAACATTGTAAGTTAAAAAAATACTTTCAATGAGCCCGATCCATTAACCCACCAAACATCCCAGTTCACTGCGCCATCCCATAGCTCTAAGAAGTTCTGAACACTTGCATTATCCAACATCTGGGCAAAGTTATCTAACACAAAATATAACACATACACATTTTCTAGTTAAGTTCTGAATAATTTGAGTAATTAATTAAATATTGTACCAAAATGGAAAACTAAATGTTTTATGGATTTTCTTTAGCAACATCATAAGATTGGAAAATTATAGGTCAAATCATTATTAATTGAGGGACCATCTATATACAATGTGTGTAGGTGTGCATGCACATGCGCGTGCACGGGCAAGCACACACATACACACACACACAAAACAGTCTTAATAAAAATCAAATGGGAATTCAATGTACAGATGTCTGTCTTCTTTGGGTTTCTGTCTCTCAGAAGGCATGTTTTCAATCACGTGTGCAGGGGGCTTTCTGGAGCTCACAGAGTGGAGCTCTGGGGCAAGGGAGTCTGATTGAGGAAGCATATCAACCTCCATGATCAGTTCCTTTTGACCCCTGAGGGCACCACATTCCACCAGTGAAACCTAAACCTCCGTGAAGCTCTGCCGAGTCACTGGAGACAATACCCACATCTCCACTCTAGGGAAAGCATCTATGGGAAGCGTAGCAGGGCTGGATGCCTTTTGAGATCTGGAAAGTGTTACCAAGCTTGCAGCAACTCTGTATTTTATAAATAAAACATCTGAAGGAAAATTATACAAGGAAACCTCTAAATGTTTTTTCTCTAGCTCAAGATGCAACTGGCTCCCTAGGGTAGAACCCTCAGATCCCACCCAGTTGTAGCAGGAGGTGGTCCATAGGAGCAATTGGGAGCGCTGAGCTGTACTGGGGTGAGGGGTCCATGACTCCCACAGCATTTCCAATCATACATATCTAGGACCAACTACTTTCTACGAATTACTTTGATATATTTGAGCTTTTCAATTAAGGGGTCCAGGCCCTATTATTTGTGGAATTTGGCCTAGAAATGGAGACCTCAGCATTTCTTGGGTCATCTCTGTGCAAGCATCTCTCTGTGTTCCTCATTTCTTACTGGTCCTCATAAATTCCACTGCTGTCAGCTCAGGTTTTATTTGGAGGCTCTAACGTAGGCAGTGGCCAGGAAGAAACAGAGCAAGCCAAATTGTCCATCTGAGTCTTTGTGAAATCAAAAAGGAGCAGAAACAAAGAATGGGAGAGAGAAGATGAAATACTTGGGTGGAAACCTGCTAAATACTGTGAACACTTGGCAGATGGCCCTTGGATAAATTACCAGTGCTCCTCACCTCACAGGGAGACTCTTGAGTCCCTTGAAAGCACAGCAGGGGGTGAGATACAAGTTAGAGAAGCCAGTTCGTTCCCAGACAATTTGAGAAATGCTGAGCATCCCCAGAGTCCTCACACAACTGTTCACTCTACACCACTCCTAAGCAAACCACTGACTTCCCATTTGTATGTCTCCCCGGTGGGTGTCGTCAGTCATTGCTTCCATGGATCCAGGCTGCTGCCCCTGGCCACGCTGCCCCCATCCTTCAGCTGGGACCTGGTGTTCCAGGGAATACTGCTAGAGCTTAGTGTGGGCTGCTGAACTTGGAAAGATGGCAGCCGTGAAAGTGAAATGATTCCCCTTCTTGAGGCAGAGTGGCCTCAAGACACAGCCTTACACGTGATAAAGGCACAGTACACAATGATTATTCATTGAATTCTATGGGTTCACCCCTAATATAACTTCCTTCACTAAACGCTTCTAAAGGCTCTTCAGCGTTTCAGAACTTCTGGTAGTCTGAGCAGATAGAAAAGTTGTTCTCTAGCCCAGAGTAACCTGCAAGTGTTAAATGAAGAAGTAAGCATGGCTTTTTAATCCAAGATATCAGGGAACTATATATGGAACTCTAAATACCCTAGTAGCCTTGTTTAAAAAAACTCAAAACAACCGTCAACTAGTGTCAATCACAGATGTCACTTAATCCAGTATCTAAAGTATTGGCATTTCACATACCGCTGATAGAGAATAATCAACAGGTAACTCACTTGTCTGTTTACCTGTTGTACTGTGCTGTGAACACATCTGCATTTGACAACTTGCAACAAAGGGGCCAATAGACACCTTGGCTACCAGCTCAATGTGTGCATCTGCTCTTAGCTGCGTGCCTGCACAAAACTCCTGCCCTGCTGCACATGACTGTAACAGGCTAAGAATTTGAAAGGACTAAAACTGCTAAACTGTTCCCTGTGCCCATCCATCACAAGAGCAGTAACAAATATCGGCAGCTTTTAGAATGTGCTGTAAAAGTAGACTCTCTGGTAAAAAACTTTGCATGGCAGACCTCTGTGAACTTTCTACCAAAGCACGGGAGACATGCTCTCGTTGTGTCCTTTATCAGGGCTTCTCAGCCTTCCTAGCGCTGCTGCCCTTTAATATAACAGTTCTTCATGGTGTGGGGACCCCAACCGTAAAATTATTTTTGTTGCTACTTCATAGCTGTAATTTTGCTACTGTTATGATTTTGAGAACTGCCACTTTACAGCTAAGTACATGGCACTTGGAGGTTTTTACCCAGTACTCAACTTTATTTAGGTGGTATGAGCCAAGAGCTGTTTGTCACATACACAAGTAGGCATGAACACAGTTCACGAGATCTTTGCTGCATTATGTTGAACCTATGGAAGCAGAATGTTAAATGGTGCACAGTGTGCCTTAAATATACGCTAAGAAGTGACTGTCCATTGTCTCAGGAATAATAAATCTTGGAAGAGAAATAAAAACGTTTCTACAAGAAAAAGAACTAACAGGAGCCTGGATGTTTATTCAGAATGCCTTTCAAGGAGGTGGGACTGCGACCATAGGAGACTATACAGAAGACCTCATATAAGCCACACAGGCCCTATACATTATAAATCACACATTGAATCTACTTAAAATGCAGTTTCTATACTTGAAATTTGGAAGTACTAAATTCTTGTCTTCACAAACAGCACATAGACACAACATACAAGAATAGTATATTTATTTTTTTCAAGCATTAAATATAGAAAGTAGTAAACTCCAGACAGTATTTGTGTGCTGAACAGTGTTGACTGACACTATAAATAAGGAGTTGTATGCAGTTATGAGCCACCCAATGTAGGCATTAGGAACAGGATTTAGTTATGAGCCACCCAACGTAGGTGCTAGGGCAGGATTCAGCACCTCTGAAAGAGCAGCTCGTGTTTTTAAGTGCTAAGCTCTCTCTCAAGCCTCATAAATATGGCTTGTAAATGACCAAATGAGATGGCTTATTAGTAGTGTAAAGGTTACTTATGGTCATCCTTTACCCACTAAGGTAACATTAGAAAGATCCAGCCATTTACAAAAATGAGAATTTGGATAACATGCAACAGAGCTCATATATGTTGCTAAGAACTAAGTTCTCACACCTCAACCACCAACACTGTGCACAGATTTAGTCATAAATTTAGTCATAAAGAAGTTTGTCAAAACACTATCACCATTACAGTGTATACTGATTTTTGCTTTATTCACTTTTGGATTAGAACACTAATATTTTGCTTAAGTTGATTTGATAACCTTTGCCAGTTAATGAACTTTAGAACTCCGTGAGTTTGAGGCCAGCCTGGTCTACATAGCGAGTTCCAGGTTAGCTCCAGGGGGCCATTTTCATTCACACCACCACAGGAACTGAACTCATTCTTTGCCTCTTGCCTTAAATCTCGGGCAGTCTTCTTTTTCTTGGGCTTTCCGGTTCTTGTTTCTTGTCAGCTGTCTCTTCCCAGTTACCCCCAACGACTCCACAGCTCTGGTCAGTGGCTCTTTCTCTTTTCTAGCTGGGACTTTGTGAGGGCAAATGTAATTTTAAAATGTGATAATTAGTAAAGAAAAAAATCAACTTTCTCCGGCAAAATAGCATCATTGTCTTGAGAGTCTAAATACCACCAATTACTTAACTCACAGCCACTAGCTTTTTGGTACTTTAGAATTATTTGAAGCTCCATTGTAGGGAGTCTTGGGTTTTCTATATCCCAGTATTTTAGTAGTCATTTTATGTCTTAATAACAGATTCTCTCTGTGTCTCTCTCTGTGTCTCTCTGTGTCTCTCTCTGTGTCTCTCTGTGTCTCTCTCTGTCTCTGTCTCTCTCTCTGTGTCTCTCTCTGTCTCTGTCTCTCTGTCTCTGTCTCTCTCTGTGTCTCTATCTGTCTCTGTCTCTATCCCTATCTCTCTGCTATAAGACTTTGGCTTATAGCTGAAGGAATGAGTATAGTTTTTCTTTTGGTGAGGTGTTTCCTTTAATTTTTTTTTTTTTTTTCTTTTTAAAGCCTCTCTTTAAATAATGTTTCCCCCACTTGGGATTACAGAATTCAGAGAGAGGTTCTGTAGAAATGAGTTTTGGTATTTTGAAGTACAAGAAGTTGACATATATGAGAATATGTTCCAAATTCACAAACAATTGGGAGACGCTGGAGCTAGCGAGCCACTAAAGCAAAAGCCACCTCCTTCCCATCGGGTTACGTAGGTCAGGCAAAGGGTGTGAGGAGGTGCCGAGTGCGTCTTCATTTCTCTTTTCCCTGAGGATCCCCAAACACTTCATCTATTTCAGGCGCGGCTCTTGGGCCAGAAATCACAGTCACCACGTCCCCTTGAGAAGGGGCTTCGGACTCAGTTGCTGCCAGAGTCAGGTCTTGGGTTGGAATGTTCTCACAGGAAAGTCCTGTGCTGGGGGTTGGGTGGAGGGATGTCCAGCACAGGCAGTTTACTGAAAGTTCATTGCGCATGCTTGTGCTGTTCTTGAGGAAGGAGAACTGTTTAATTTTCACTTTGTGGCTGTCCTGTTTTGAAGTGTATTTCAGTTTGAGCAACTTTGGCCATGGCTACAATGACCTGAGATGTGAATTGTCTGTGTATGTGAATCTCCCTCTCAGCCTGAATGTCAGGAACATATTGGACAGGGAAATTCACTTTAAATTCTTTCCGGAGGGCAGGGGGTTCGGTCTTTCAACTAGGGTAACCTTGGACTACATTAATGTCAGTATTCAAGATCTGAAAATGCAGTGATGTGTCTGTGCTAGTCTGTCTGGGCTGCCATAAAGAATCATGAACCCAGAAGATCGCAGGCAGTAGGGATCTGTCTGTGGCCTTCCGGAGCCCGGCAGTGTGGATCACAGCACAAGCAGATACATCTGTATACCATATACTTCTATATTCTTCCTTATAGATATTTTTTAAAAGAGATATTCTATTACATTTTATTTATTTATTTAGTGTGTATCTTTATATGTGTGTATGTGTGTGTGTGTGCAAGTGCTTGTGCACATGCACGTAGGTATAAGTATGCATGTGTGTGTGCATGTGTGTTTGTATGTGCATGTGTGCATGTGTGTGTGCACGTTTGCATGTACCAGGTCAAAGGACAACTAGGAAGCGTTGGATCTTTCTTTAGACCATCCAGCTGAGGTAGGTTGCCTGGCTTGGTAGCAGGCACTGTTTTACCCACTAAGCCATCCTTCTGGCCTAGGGGAAGGGTAGACATAGAATCTCAAGTCATTTTGTACAGAAAGATTCCACTCTCATGACCTACAAAAGCCACTCAATGCCATCACCTTGGGAACTGGTGTTTTAGCATGTATTTTTGGAGAGATGAAAAAGTTCAGACTACAGCAGCGTACAACATGGAAATTAACACTTAATTGTGCAGTTCAACAACTATCCAAAGATAAATGAAAAACTGAAGTCGTTTTTATCAAAAAGAGAAAAGTTCTGTCTCCTATATAAGGAAGGACAGAATAAGAGTGGACAAACCTCCCAAGCCCTGCTGTCAGAGGCTCAGAGGACTGCTAATTATTGGCTAAAATATCTGAAACAAGGGAGCTACAAACACATATGGGCCTTGGGAAAGGAAACTCCAAAAGGCTAATGGTAGTTGAGATCCGGCTGTCCTCAGATAGGGTTGTCCCTAGAATTTATTCATTCATTTTTTTTTCCTTAATGAAATCCCTGAGGCTAAACATTTATAAGGAAAGGAGATTGATTTAACTCACAGTTTTAGAAACATAATGCTGGCACTGATCAAGTCACCATGGTTGCATTGTCTGATGGGAGGTGTGTCTCTGAGAGAGAGAGAGAGAAAGAGAGAGAGAGAGAGAGAGAGAGAGAGAGAGAGAGAGAGAGAGAGATTACATGGTTAGTCAGGAAGCAAGAGAGGGGACGGTCCCAGAAGCTCAGGAATGTGTCACCAATCAGCACGAAGACCTCCTACTCATTAGTCCCCAACTCTGAAATGTCTCACTGCTTACTAAACGGTCTCTGTAGACCAAACTTCTAACACATGAACCTTTGAGGGAAAAACTCAAACCATATACCCCCCCCCCTTAGCAAGGGCCACCCAATACTGTATTGGGGACTCCTTTTGGTCCATTTATTCAAACTCTTATTGTTCTTTATAAAACAGCCAAATATAGAAACAATATGGTTCTCGTGTCCTGGAAAAAGTGAGATTCAAAGTGGGAGAGACTAAAGGATACAGAATAGATATCAAAGCTGCATTTCTGCTCTCGGCAAATGGGGACATTCTGAGGACTTCGAAGAGTTCTCAGCGAACTGTTTGTTAGCTAGTAGATTTAACCTCTGACTTCATTCACTAGTATATTTTGCATTAAGAACTCATACCTGGCATATGATTAGCAGTCAACAAATATGTTTTGGAAGATTTGAAGTTTTTTGTGTACATACCAGTATTTTATATATGTTTGGAAGACAGACATGTGGACTTGCGGTAACTATTTAAAATTTGACAACATTAAAAATAACATGCTGGCAGGATGGAGATATGGCTTCTTGAGTAAGAGCACTTGCTGTGCACTCATGAAGATCTGAGTTTGAATCCCCAGAACCTCTGTAAAATGCCACAGGTGCCTGTAATCCCAGGACTAGAAGACACTGATAGATGGATTTTAGGGGCTTGCTGACCAGCCAACCTACCCCCAAACAGCAATCTTCCAGTTCACTGAGAGATCCTATCTCAAGATCTCCAGATCACACCAAAGGAAATCATCCTCCTCTGGCATACTAACATGTGCACACATAGATGTGCACTCTAACATGTGCACATACAGCACTCACACCAAACAAAATGACTCTGCCAGATATGGTGGTGCATTCCTGTGACCCTTGGACTAAATAGGCTGAGGTCATGGTTCCAGAATTTGAGACCAGCTTGAGCTACACAGTGACCTTAGGGGCCAGTAGGAACAAATCTGTGAGACTCTATCTTAAACAACACAATTAGGAATTCTATGACCTCACTTGAATGATTAATAATATGTGCCACATTGAAAGTGTTTAAGGTGTTTTATATACACATCTCAAGGATTCATAATAATCTGGCAGACATGTCAACTGTTCCTACTAACAAATGGGAAAAGAGTTGCTAAGAAAAAAGTAAGACTCACCCTATGCCACCTAGAGGTGACTCTGGCCCAAGACACCTGGTCCATGTGGCTGAAGCTGTGCCCCTGCTTTCCTTACACAGACAGATGTGTGTGTCCCCAGGACACACTCAACTCACTCTCTCAGTATTCTAGGGCTCTGACTCAGGAATCAGTTCCTGTACCACGTTTGGATGAGGCTAAATTAGCATAAGATTCCAATCCACTAACTCATACAGGCAGCTATTGTGGAGAGAGGTCCAAAACCACAAATACAGCTTACATAGAGTTTTATAATTTTCAATTTGCTATAACATAAAATAATTTTGAGTTACACTTAGCATCGATCTTATTGAAGTTTGGTCATTTCTGTTTCAAAACAAAAGTAAAGAATTGTCAGTTTGCCTACTTCCTTCTGTTTTGAAACAGAAATGAGCAAACCTCAATGAGATTGATGCTAAATGCAACTCAAAATTATTTTATGTTATTGAAAATCCCTTAATGGTGTCAGTTTTAGAACATGCCCAGAGTTTGAAAAGTTGTTCCCATGAAGCCACCTCTGTGTCATTTCCTCGAACTTGACGGCACTTGCGATTTCTGCAAGAACCTGAACTGCAAAGAATCACACTGCACCCTGACTAATGTGAGCACATTGTAAAGACTTTAATTCTTGCAGCCCTTAGCTCTCATGGCAAACTACCAATTCCCCTATAGCTCTATTTTAGAGTAAGGCCAAGCCACCTGGAAAGGCCACCTTGGGTGCCCTGACCACACTTCCAGGTGATTATAGTCTTCAGTTACTGATGATAATTCCTGGAGTTGAGTCCATCCAACTCCAAACAATGCACACCAGAGCCCAGCAATTTCCACTGTGCCTTCTTCTGAGTTCTTCAGCCAGAAAGTCTCTATACCTAGTCATCTTGTCACCATTATGTCCCTCTGAATGCTGGGTTGCTGCTGCTCACCAATAGACACCAGAACAAAGTGTTCTGAGTGAGTGCCAGATTTCTAACCAGCTCTGAAAATCCAACATCATTTCTCCACCTAGGCTCTGTTTGGGACTTAGACCAACATGTCTGATCACTTTCCTGCTTCTATTGTGTGTTTGTTTTAGAGACAGGGTCTTATCATGTAGACTGGTCTAGCCAAGGACTGCCAGTCTTCCAGCCTCTGCCTTTCTGTCTTTGTTATATGTCTGTTTCTCTGATAAAACACTATGACTGAAGCATCTAATGAAAGAAAGTGTTTAATTTGGCTTACAGCTTCAGAGGTTTAGAGTTCATGATGGTGCAACAGCTGAGAGCCCACATCTTGATCCACAACCATGAGGCACACACACACAGAGAGAGAGAGAGAGAGAGAGAGAGAGAGAGAGAGAGAGAGAGATTGATTTAGTCGGCCTGCAATGAATTCCCTCCAACAAGACCAGGTCTTCTCATCTACCAACTGGGGAGCAAATAATTAAATATATGAACCTAGGGGTGCAAACCCCATTCAAACTGCCACATTTTCCAGTGTTGGGTCGCATCTTGGTACTGCACTTGGTACTTCTTTGGGTTGGTTACTTCTTTGGTTTGGGTTGGGTACTGCACTGGGTACGTCTGTTGTTTTTTATTGTGAGGTTATTGTGAGATCACATGGATTTGAGTTGGCCAAAACTCTGATGTTACATTTCTAAATAATTTTCCATCTATCCCTAAGACCTCTCTATGTGTGACCTGACGTAAGTTAGCAATATGAACTCTTTCTTTCACTTTGAACTAATCAGATTGCATCTAATTATGCCTCCCAGACTCTCATCAAGACTGAGAAATTAAAAGGAGCTGATACCAAGAATAGTAGGACTCAATCCCCAAATAAAATTTTTGTTCAATGGACAATCAATCATTTACTTAGAAAATTCAAGAATTACAAAATGTATGCTTTATATAATTAACCTGCTTCCAAAATATTTTAACAGCACAATGTCATTTGTGTTTCAGAATAACTTACCTTAAAATATCACAAATCCCTCTTTTCAAAAACTATATTTAGATTACATTTAGGGGAGTAGTTGGGGTGAATATACCCAAGGTATATTGTACAAAATTCTCAGAGCATTAATAAGGTATTTTTAAAACACCCAAACCTACATTTAGATGCAACTTTCAGTAGTTTCTGTCATAATTAAAGTTGTGACCCTACCTGTGGTTTTTCTTTATTGCCTGTATTCCAAAATGGTTGACTTTAGTCTTTCAGGTTTTTTCCTGTGCTTTGTTTATTTATTTATTTGTCTGGGGTAGTGCTAGGGACTCGAGCCTGGGGCCTCACATTAGCAAACATTGTGCTCTGACATCCCTAACTCAACCAGTTGCTTGTCAGTCAGCTATTTTAAGGGAGGAAGTTTACCTAGATCCCATGCCATCTTTTAAGAATGTAAGACCTTAATTATTTTTCAGAGAATCATTTTTTGGGGGGAGGAAAGAATTTGTATGGCTTACAGATTATAGTGCATAACTAAGAGAAGCCAAAGTAGAAACTCCAGGAAGGAACTGAAGCAGAGTCTGTGCACCTTTCCCTATGTAAGACTATCTTTCTCACTAGAGAGGCATTTTGGGTTTATTCATAATACAAACTTATTAAAATTTAATTATTAATTGAATGACACCCATAATGAAATAGATAATTATTTTAATAAAAAACTTTAACATGTAGTATTCATCCACAACAAGGGTGAGGGAAATAATCATATCAACAGACCTAGATTAGATGCAAAAGAGAGATTTTGCTAAAATAATATTTTAAAACTCCAGTAAACTTTGCTTTCTGGCTAGCCATCAAAAGATGTAGAAGAAGGATCCTGGTTTTAACCTCATGGACATCACTGTATCTCTCTTACTGGTTCTGTTCTGAGTTACTTTTTTCTGTCAGTTTATCTAAATTCAAAGTCACAGATCTGATATGTAAACTTCTTACAAACCTAATGGAGACCGTTCCCTGGGTAGCAGCAATGTCCTCAACCCTAATAAGGCTGTGTCCCATGCAGCATTTCCATCCAACTCTGCTTCAGTGCTTTTCCTATGGAATCAGAGGATAACCCTTAACCTGTCATCCCTCGTGGCCAGGCAAGAAATTTAAATTCTCTTCCCTGGGTCACCACCAACCTCTCTATCTGTTTTTCTTTAAAGACAAGTGATTGAATCTAACTGCTGGGACCCCAGCTTTGAAATTCCAGACTGGGACACTAGCAACAACTGTATCAATATTTAAATTATATTTAGTGAAGGGAGTAAGGAATCCTTGGAAAATAAACTTCTGGAATGGTCTGGAAAATTATATACATTAGGCAGTAGCTGAACACAAGTGTTTTATAGCTGTCAGGGTGAGAAGAACTTATTATTTCTCTGGGATACCTCTTATTCTGTTAATGCCTCATAAACTTCAGACACGAAACATAAATATTCCCAACCATTATGTGCTAGTTCCGCAGAAAATGGAATACATACAAACTGTATTTTGGCATCTCTCCTACTCCCAAACTAGTGCACATTTCTGGGACATGTCTGCCCTGGCACTGTGAGCCACTTTCCCTATTAAGATCCCATCTGGCAACCTGCTGACTGTTACATTTTACAGAGAAAAAGATATTTTCCAAAACAAATTGACTTCAAGTCAGGCATTAGTTTGCCTGTAGGTACTATAAAAACTAAATTATTCAGAAAGCAATTCATATCTTTAGTGAATTCCAGAATGTACTATAAATTCTGTGCACTGGTAAACTACAGTGGACAGTGTTTGCAGGAGAATGTTCATGAACATCAGGACTACTGGACAGCTGTCCTGAAGCTATCAAGATGCTCTGCACATGGCCTCCACCTTCTACCTTCCAACCTCTTGTAGACAATTCAACACATGACTTGAAAGTTACTATGGGATCTCTTCCCTCTCCCCCAGCCAAATTTGTTTGAAGAAATGTGAAAATTGCAGCAAAGAGCTCATAGGGGTCAAAGGAAAACATTTGTAAATATCTCTCCATCACCTCAGTCATCTGAGACTCCCCCTGTGGCCCCTGTTGGGAAGAGAAAAGTCCTTCCTGGGATGAGAAAGAATAAGTTGAGATGGCTAGGTTCTCTCAAGGGCCTTCCCACAAGATTTAGCATCATAAAAAATGGTGCTAGATATTGATTTCACTGAGGAAATACAGATGAGGCCATGGTGCCATTAACTTCCTACACACACACTCACACACACACACACACATACACAGAGAGAGAGAGAGAGAGAGAGAGAGAGAGAGAGAGAGAGAGATTTGAAAACAGAGCTTTTATGGTTCTACCAAATATTAATATATAGAAGCTGGGACATTTCTTTTGACAAGAAAAATAAGGATTTTTATTCTTAATATTTATTGAGTCTGATATAATTCAGACAACCTGAAATTAACTGAAGACAAAGCTTTTCTTTCTAATATTTGATTAATTGGAGGCTAAAGCAATTCATGCCCACTAAGCCTGCTCCATGGAAGACACTTAAAGAAATCCTGCAGACTGAAGAAAAAGAGCTACATGTGTGTAGGTGCAAGAAAGAATGACACATTCAACTAAATGACAGAAATTCAAATACATTCTCCAGTAATAATGCTGGATAGACTTGGTCTCAATTCCTTCATCAAAATACACAGACCCAAAAGATTGAACTAAAAAGCACAAGGTCACCATAACAAGTACAGTAAAACCCTATTTCTGAAGACATCATGCAGCATGGTTGCTGAGAGAAATCATGTGATGGATGAAATCTTCTTCTCTTCTGACTAGCCTTCATAGTGCTGAAGTAATTGTGTAGGCAGCTTAGGGAGAAAAGTCATACTTTTCTTTCTAAGCTTTGGGCATTGCCATAGCATAATGCCAACTTTCTAGATGTGATGTGTTTACAAGTGCAGATATGCCATAACTGTTATGGAGGTAACCAACTGTTTTGTGTTTGGCTTTGAAAATCACTTCAGAGGAGGCAGTCCATGCCAATACTATGGACCTGGTCAAAGCACAGCACTTGGATGGTCACAGCACAAAGAGTGATTCTATAAGGTATTGCTTTTCTATATGGACATGTCAAACTGTTCCCTAAATATTGTGTCCTAGATACAGACTAGGACTGTCCTGAGCCTTCATCAAGGAAATGTCTCTTTGCAGTGATTAATGAGGAGGCCCTAGAGATCCCAAAACAATACAAGCTGCTGTCACTGCTCTTGCTTTCCCACTAGAAACTGATGTTGAATATATCAACCACACACTTTGAGCTGGAACTGATCTGGAGGCTTCCTTCATATATGCTAGCATCTGTAGTGCCAGAAGGTGCCGGGAGAGAAAAGCCATCAATGGTGTTACCAAGCTTGTGAACCCTACTAGACAAAACCCAAAATGCCCATCGGCACAATAGCAATATGATTATGATGGTGATGACCGTCTACTCTTTGATAGGATTTGAGACCACTCCACAGGAAAGAACCTGTGAATAGTATCAGAAACCTGGTGGAGAGCCAGTAGTTGAGGATGTCACCAGCTTTAGAGAACTTACTGGTAATGTTTGCAAAACTGGACATGTTGTTAAACTGCCTTCTAGAACTCACACCCCACACTGCTCCTGTCCCCAACCCCACAGGTTACTGCTGCTCACAGCCTTTCCCAGAGAAGCTTCTTACAGCTATGGATGGTAGTTAATGCAGAGACACAGAACTGGTCAAAACACCAACAATAAATGAGGGTAGCTTGTTCAGGCCTAAATGAGACACAGACATCATGCCCTCCTGCAGGGCTCAGGAAACATGATGGAAGAGGAGGTGACAATAATATAGGACGTGTAGGGTACAATGGTGTGATGCAAAAGGTAGCTCTTAACATGGCCTGGCCTTTGAATTCATGAGCTCACTGTAGCTGTGGTACCCTGCATAAGAAATGCACAAGCTAAACCCATTTAATCATGAAAGAGGACGAGGCCTGTGAATCCTCAGCCCTCCCTGAGAGACTGTTGGCAATTAATGGTCCTGGGGAAGAGTTTCAGCCAAAGATAAGTGCTCCACACTCTTGTAGATAACAAAAAAGAGAAACTTCTGTTCATGGGAGATGCTGCTCAGAGTTTAAAGACAAGTTGCAGAATCAGGAGACAAATATTTGGTTTCCAAAGGATAAATATGTACCAAATTCCATATACATACATACTGTTTATTATAAATGTAAAATACATAAGATTAAAATGCAAACAATGTCCAATGGAAGTTTCATAGATTGCTCTTAAAACATAAAGCATTACACGATCCAACAAAATGATAGAATCTCATTGGATAAGTGAGTAAAGATATGAATGATATAAATCACTAAAAAGCAAACAAACAAGGAGAGCACCTGGAAACTGAGTAACAGCAGCCCCCCATTACATTGTCTGAGTTATCCTATGAAGAGACAGGATTAGGAATTTCAATTAATATAATCTTTTTTACAATGAAAACTGTATAGTACAGAATGGCCATCAACTACTTCTATTTTTAGATCCAGTGACATCATTTTAAAAAATTTGTCTTAAGAAGGATCATTATAAAAGATACTGATATATTAAAAGACAAAATTACATTAGATCAAGTTTGGTAGATTTTAACTAGGGTTCTAAAATGGAAAAAGAAGGACAGACCCAAACGGCTGAGAATGCGTCACTCTAACACATGTGCTCTACGCACAGGCAGAGAAAAGGAACATACTATGTATAGGAAGTTAAACACGCACAGAACAGAGCAGTCTCATGGCCACAGTTTGCATCTTATTACACCAATTTGAATAGTGTTGCTTCTGATTGGCTGAGACTGGTCGACTTGGTACAAGAGTACATTATAGGATAGATAGATAGATAGATAGATGGAATACAATTGTATATGCACAGCTAGATCAAACAGTTCATGTTAACAGGAAGACAGATGATAGAAAAGATAGACAAATTAATAATAAATAGATGAATAGAGAGATAGACATAGATAGATAAATATATGAATAATAACTAGATAGAGAATATTTTGGTAAAATATTCTTTGCTATATAATTTATAATAATGGAAGAGTATTATTTTTAAATACTTCAAGAATAATACATGATAGAATACTATACACAATTATATATGATAAAATACTAAATGGCCTTAAGCATCTTATATTCACAATATTGAGTATAAGAACATAAAAAGCATGAAGACCATGGCATCAAAAAACCAGATGAGCTCAATTTATTTTTCTGAATAATGGTTTTTCATGAAATGTATTTTTATTACTTTCTGTATTTGTCAGGATACTAATATATTAATTTTATTATGATAATCAAAAGACCATAACAGAAAGAATAAATATGTTTCAAAGTAAAATATCTACTACTTAACAGAGTTAACTTAAGCATAAAATTCTTAAGTTCCAAAATTATAATAAATCTATATAACATACTGAGAAAATGCATGGATTCAGCTGTTACTACTTACTCTTCTTAAAGTGCTAACGAGGGACACAGTTAGTGAGACCACAGAGAACATCTGAACTCCAGGCTTCTCCCAGGTTCATCTCCTCTGGTCAGTTAATTCTCTTCCTGTTTATAACTCAGTGACGAATCATGAATTGATTATTCTTTAAAATCAGAGCCACAGAAACAATTTAAAAAACTGATATTAAAGACTGTCATTGCCCCAAATTGCCACTCTCAAAATAAATATACTACATTCCGTAACCAAAAACATGTATGGGAAGAAAAGTATCTTTTTATTAAAAGAAGCAGATTTTTTCCCAGGGATAGATTGTATATATAATTTAGTCAGTATATTTAATTATTAATGGAAAAGCCTCTAGTCATTTATTCCCAAATGTCCATTGAACTTTCTGTGCTAGAGGGTTGAGAAGGACCTGTCAGATGGCAACAAACAGAGGTGGTAAGTCTGGTGTCAATGAAGCTCACAGCATACTCCAGAGGCCAGTGCTAATCAGAAAAGTAAACAGCCCCAAGTCTGCCATGAGAGAGCACATAAAGTCCCTGGATGGCTTCCGTTCAATGAGGAGAAAAGACCAGTCTTCTGGGATCAGAGGCAGTTCCATAGAGCAACAATGTCAACTGGCCTGACTCCCCAGTGCTCCTGGAGACTGGACCACCAACCAAAAAATACACATGGAGGGACCCATGGTGCTGGCCACATATGTGGCAGAGGAGGACCTTGTTGGCCATCAGTGGGAGGAGAGGCCCTTAAGCCTGAGGGTGTTAGATGCCCCAGTGTAGGGGAGTGCCAGGGAGGGCAGACAGGAGAAAAAAAAAAAAAAAAGAATGCATCAGCAGGCAGAGCTCTCACCATTCTCAATATGGCGGTGAGGTTGTCACTGAAGGCTTCTCAGTTGTAGCCTCTGGAGGACTCTTAGGAACAGAGAAGTCCCATGTTCACACCTAGACTCTTTAATGTGCTTCTCTTGCTCAGCACATCTTTACTCATTCTGCCTCAGGCAAAGCCAGCATCACAAACAACTTGGAACTCACTAAGCAGCCCATACTGGCTCTGACTCCAGGACTCCCTCTCTCAGCCTCCCAAGGGCTGAGATTACAGGCTCTGCTCTGTTTTCCTGTGACCGTCAGCACAGTGGGTTGCTTACACCAACATCACCAGAAACATATGGGTGACATTTGGTGCTAACATTGCCACAGTCATGGCCTCACTGGGCAGTAGGAATATTGATTCCTTTATAATTGACCGAAGTCCCTCATGCATTCCATCACTGATGGAATGTCATTAACACAGCTCAAGACTGATGACAAGAATTCCAAAGTATCCAAATTAAGTCACAGGCTGATTGGGAGGGAGGGATAGAAGAGATAAGAGTTTAACTAGTAACATAAATATAAGTCAACAAAGAAAATAAATGAACTCTGTTTCACAGTTCTCTTGTGTTGAGGATCAGCCATCAGTGTGACCCTTGATTGTGCTTTCAGATCCATCCAACCACTAAGCAACAGATACTTCTGATGAATCATCTGACACCCAAGGCTTGCTCACTCCACACTGTTTCCTAGCCAGTGTAAATCAATCTGAGTAATTTATGTTATTTCTCTCCAAGGTTTCATTATGAAGCACACAGGCTCTTTCGGTCCAGCAGATATATTTTCCAGATGATATCTGGCCATGCCGTTGCCTTAGAGAGTTGCCAGGATCCGTCCCTTTAATTTTTGGCTCACATCTATCTGTAATAGTATAATAAACAATTTGATTTTGGAGATGTCTTGGTTACAACATTTCTGGCTTAATACTGTAGTTGAGAAGCAACAGCCCTACTGTATCCTTTTTCCTGGGCAAATATGTGCATAGTTTTGCTAGTATAGTCAATATTTCTTACTTTTTCATAGTTTTGTTTCTGGTAAATGTACTCTGAGCAGCCTCGTGTGGAGTTGTGGAAACTAAGTAGCAGCCCCTCGCCAGCTATTGCAGGTACCAAACCTCCCACAGCTGAAGCTCTGAGAAGGCAATAAGGTGGACAGGAATATGTCAGGAGTCCCTTACTATAAATACTTACTAGGGGTCCTTGGGCCTCAGACACTGGCTATGGTTATGGACAAGTCCCTGGCTGTGGAGCACTGTGGGACTCCTGTAGATCAGGACTGAACCCATAAGAAGTAGGAGGTTTTCAAAGAAAAGGGTGTGTTAGCTCAGGCACCCTGGAATATTTGTCTAGTTAAAAGTCTTAACAACAAATGTGGTGTCAGTATGAGGTTTATTTGGTACCTACAGGATGGATGTCCCTGTAGAAATTTTGAATGAGGATTCCCTGGCCTTTGCAGTCTGCTGATACTTACTACCAGTCAACTGCACAAACATCTTCAGAACTTTCTGGTTTATTTTTGTTGTGATTGTTGTTGTTGGCTTAACATAAATGATTCCATTTGATTCTGGTAACTTTCTGATATTTTTCCCAAAAAATTCAACATATGACAATTATTTTTTATCTCCCCACCGCATCTCTTGAATTCTTCTGCCTTCTGGTTGTAACTGGTTTTATGTAATTCTACTTTCCATCTTCTCTTTGTATGTGGATTTTCCTTCCATTTTTATTTTATGATGATTGTCATAAGTTTTCCAATATCCATCTTTATCTATACAAAGACTACTTTCAAATTGCACAGTGCAGCTTCATATGTCCTGAAGGTGACTTGTACCATTCTGCTTCTCCCTTACACAGTGTACATCGCTGCCATTCATCAGCTGCTGCCAGGTGCTTCTGAGTTGGGGAAAGGAATCCTTGGAGAATGATGGCTAATGGACATGTGACACCTAAATACTTTCATAGTTCCACAGTGTGATGTTTGCACAGCTTTGTGAATAGGACAGAAATCACTGGATTGTGCTTTAAGGGGTTAAATTCTGTTTTATGTAAACTATATCAATAAAACTGTTAACAGAAACTTAAGAACCACACAATTTAATGTATAAGATCCTCTTAAATGACAGAACTATAGAAATTGAAAACCATAGTGATTCCCACATGTTTCATGGACTGAGGACAGTGATTGCAAGAAGAAAACATGAATGGTCCTTTGGGAGGAACCTCAAATAAAATAAACATAATGATATTCCTCAGAGCTCTAGGAACTAAAGAAGCCAAACCCAAGTGTATCAAATGACAAGAGATAGGAAAAATCAGGTCAGAAATGAATGAAATAAAGATTTCATTAACCAGATAATTGTCACCAAATTAACCAAAGAGATAGAATATGCAATAAAATTAGAAACAAAAGAGAGTTTTTAGAGCAGATTCCAATGAAGTCCAAAACATCACCACATAATACTTTGGGAACATATTTTTTAAAAACTGGATATATTTCTAGATAAATGACCTAAACAAAACCATAACAAGCAAGGAGATTAAAGCACTAATTTAAAGTCCTTGCCACGAAGCAAACTCCAAGGCTGGATGGGCTTCATTCCTGTTTTTTACCAAACTCTTAAGGAAGGTCTAACATTAGCACTTCACTGTTTCATCCAATATAATTTGAAGGAATATTATCAAATATCCTCATAAAATACTGACAAAACATATTCAAGAACACATTAAGAGCTTATATTATAAGCAAGTTTCATCCCAGAGATTAAAGATTGGTTGAACATACATAACTCAAAAAAACATATCCTATAGACTTAAAGACAATTATCACATGATCTCAATTGATGCAGAAAAAGTATTTGACAAAGTTCATCATGGCTTCATGGTAAAAGTTTTGAAGAAACAAGAAGTAAACTGAACATACCTCAATGTAATAAAGATGTACCCAGTTTTATACAAGATGGTGAGACTTCTCTAGCACAAGGATGTTTACTCTCTCTACTCATTAAATGTAGTGCTCAAAGTCTCAGCTAAATCACCAAGACAAAAGAAAGATATAAAAGTGATAGAAGTTGGAAAGAAAAAAATTAAACTATCTTTATCATTAGACAACATGATTCTATGCTTTAAAGATACCATGGTTATATCAAGCACTGGATCTGATAAATACTAAAGTACCAGGATGCAAAATTGAAGTGGAAACTTCTAGTTTCTTTGGAAAGTTATGTCAAATGATGTTTTGCTGGGGCACACAGGTAAAAGCAGACTAGTTTGGTTTGCTCCACCTCGCTATTCTTTGCTAACACAATTCACCTTGTATAGCATTGTTGAGCTTAACTTGTGGTAATGCCGCCTTTGAGAGAAACTTGCCTAAGAACTGCCACTTCTGCGGCTTCACCTCAACCAGGCTGGTTGGCAAGCCTGTTTTTTTCTTTTTTCTTTTTTCTTTTCTTTTCTTTATTTCTTCAGGATTGAACTACAGCTGCTTGGTGTCTGCTTGCTGAAAGGACCGGACTGCAGCTGCTGGTTCGTGCCTGGTGCCTGCCTGCCTAGAGAAC
>JADRCH010000155.1:320388-353885 GCA_019843965.1 Rhynchomys soricoides | reverse complement strand
AGAACTGGACTGCAGCTGCTGGTTCGTGCCTGGTGCCTGCCTGCCTAAAGGACTGCTCCACAGATGCTAACACCTATTTGGTGTTTGCTACAGGACTGAACTGCTGCCCAAGAATATCAAGCTTACCCCCCAAAGAACTATCACTGAATAGGTCCACTTCCACCATATCCTGATAACTTTTCTTTTCCACTACCTCCGCTGGGTGGTGGGCTAGAGGTTGCAAACAATTTACGCCTATACAAAATCAACATGCAAAAATTGGTAGCTCTTACGCATACCAACAATCAACTTGCCAAGAAAAAGAGCAGGAAAAAATGTTCTATTCAAGATAGTTTTAAAAGGATTTTAAAAACCTAGAAGCATACCGAGCAATAAAGGTCAAGGAACTCTGTGAGAAAAACCTTTAAGATACTGACAAGAAAACTGAAGGAACCATCAGAAGATGAAAAGACCTTCCATATTTCTGAATGGCAGAATTAGTATCAGGAAGATAGCTATACTACCAAAAGCAATCTACAGATTCAACACAATCTTAACCAAAATCAAATTAACATTTTTCACGGAACTAGAAAAAAATCATAAACTTGAATGGAAACACAAAGGACTATGAATAAAGCAGAAAGAGCACTGTAGGAGGAGCCATATTATCTGATCTCAAACTATACTCCAGAGCCATAGTGATAAATAGAAACTGGTGCTGCTGCAAAAATCAGACATGCAGACTAATGGCATGTAATAAAGACCCAGAGATAATCAAACACATGTTAAGAACACCTAATTTTTAACAAAGTTGAACAAATGCATTGAATAAAGAAAGCTTTTCCAACAAGTACTCCTAACAAAATTGGATATCCACTTACAGAATTAAATTAGATCCATATTACTTACCTAGTAAGAAAACAATCTATTAGGATTGGATAAAATACCTTTATTTAAAACTAGAAACAATGAAGTTGTTAAAGGAAAAAAACAAACAAACACTTTAAGGCATAGAAATAGACATCAAATGTCTGAATAAAACCCCAGTAGCCCGAAAAATGACCCCAAGAAATGGAGAAAGCAAATAGGATTAGCTTTGCCAACTATACTTCAGACAAAGGATTAGTATGTAGACTCTATTAAGAACTTTAAAAACACGAAAACCCAAAATTGCCGATAGGTGTTTAAGCCAATGTTTTGGACAGTCTTCCCCAAAAGAAGAAACACAAATGGGCAATACATAACTTTTGAAAATGTTCAACATCCTTAGTTATCAGAGAAATAGTGATTAAAACTGAAATTCCATCTCCTGCTAGTCAGAATAACTACCATCAATAAAACAAACAGGGAGTCTACCTGCTTAACCCAAAATCACCTGCATTCATCCTAATGCTTAGAGCAGAAGTTAAAAGACAAATCAGAAAAAGCACAAATAAAGGATTCATTGATGCAACTGAAGAATTTGGAAAAACAAGAACATAACAAACCCAAATCCAGTAGATTTCAAGAAATATCAAACAATAGAATAATACAATAATTAAATTGGAGCAGGAATTAATACAATAGAAATGAAAATAATACAAAGAACTAATGAGTCTAACAGCTTCTTCTTTGAGAAGATAAAAAAGGTTGGGAGAGCCTCAGCCCACTTCAAGGACACCGAAGTCAACCCAGGAGAGACCAGTAACCTAAGCAGTTCCATTGCTAATAAGGGGATTCCAGGAGTAACAAAATGCCTTCCAACTAAAAAATGCTTAGGCCCAGATGGATTGCTGGCATATTCATTCTCTGATGGAGGGCACAAGCCATTATAAATTAAAACCCAAAGCACATACACCAAGAGTAAGCTTTAATGTAAGTTATGACTTTATCCAATAATAATCTCACTGTTGGTTCGTTGATTGTAATGAATGCGCCACTCTAGAGGGGGATATGGACAGAAAGGGAGCCATTCCTTCTTTCCTTCCATCCCTCCTCCCACCAAACATTCTCTGCCTGAAGTCATTCTCTTCTTAATTACTCAAACCTGCTGAATTAATACTTTCCATTCTGTCTTTAATGCACTGATCAATATACACACCAGTACAGAATGCTGAGGACTAGCAAACTATTTTTCAGCTTGTGTACTTTCCAAAAATGTTTATTTCATTTGTAGTATTACTGAATGATAATCAAGTATTATCCAGTCAGTGTGCCAGTATTAAGACAGTTGTTGGACATAATGAATGTAAGATGAACATTTTGGGAGAACGCCATAGAGCCAAGGAATTAACAAATTTTTATCAGAGACTTGTAAATTTATTTTAAATTTTTCATTTATAAAAATCTACAGAAGCAATACCAGTGAGATCAGTAGGAACTGCCAGGGTGGTGCCTGCCCTCACATGCATGTGCATTGCAAAAGAGTTAGCTGGACAGTTGGACACAGTTGGCAGTGAAACCCAAAAACTGAAGATGTTGGAGCAGAGCTACATCTTGTTGGAGGAAATCTGGTTGAGACCAGGGAGACTCATCAGACAATGGCTTACATCCTCCCCTCTCACATTGTTTCTGGGGAGAGGGATGTAACTCAAAGGCACCTCCTTGGACAGAGAGCCCAGGGATCATTTCTGACTGAATGTAGGGCTAAAAGGTGGCACTACCAGCCTAAGGCAGTCTCCCTGCTAAGGCTGCCAGTCAAGTCAATAGGAATCTGTAACAAGGGTGCTTACCACCCCTCCCCTGCATTGTCAAACTAGTGAAATCACTAGTTCTCTGAGGGAGCTTTCTACTCAGCATAGTTATGCCAGAAACTCAATCCAAAAGGCAATTAGTCCAAAGTCCACTGGAGAAACACACATTCTGAACCTGTTTTTAAAGATTAAAACCAGAATTGCACATTGCAATCTCTTAACACCTCCATCAACACTGTTTGCTACATGAAGCATCATAGAAGGAACGAGTTCAAAACCCATCTCCCGAACCAAGGCTGCCTGACACAATATTTTTTATTCTAATCTGTTTTTCATTATATGTTGATTTTCTTCGTTTTTTTTTTTTTTTTTTTTTTTTTAGTGTTTTAAAATTTTAAGTCTTCTGCATAAATGTCTCCAAATCACTTTGCTTTAGTCTAGTGGTTCTCAACCTATGGGCCGCGACCCCTTTGGCAAACTTGTCTCAAAAATATTTACATTATGATTTGTCACAGTAACCAAACTACAGTTATGAAGTAGCAAAAGTATAATATGGTTGGGGGTCACTGAAGCATGAGGAACTGTGTTAGATGACCACAGTGTTAGGAAGGGTGAGAACCACTGCTTTAGTCTATAACCACAGCATGAGGAACTGTATTAGATGGCCACAGTGTTAGGAAGGGTGAGAACCACAGCTTTAGTCTATAACCACAGCATGAGGAACTGTATTAGATGGCACAGTGTTAGGAAGGGTGAGAACCACTGCTTTAGTCTGTATATTGTTTGCTAGCTTTGACAGTGGTGCATTCTATTTCTCCATCCAGTCTATCCACCCACTCTCTACTGTTCTTACACATGGTGGATATACTTGTTCAGTTCTACCCTTTAAATTCTTTGTCTCTTCTCCATTCACGCCTCTTTTCCCTTCTCAACTATAATCTTCTGCAGCTGAAATGACTTTGAACTCCATAGACCCCAATACGATCTCAATGTTCTTCACCCAGTTTCTTCTCCTACTATGATGGCTTTCTCACAGTCAGTCCATCCGGATCCTCATCCTTGTCCTTTACCTTTCTATAAGAGTTCTCTGAGGATTTCCAACCTGTCTTGTTTACATCATTCACCCCCATCCTCAAGCTCTTCCCAGATCTACCCCTTCCCTACCTCCCGATGTTGCTCCTTATTTTCTTTTTTAACATGTTCTATTTAACTATTTGTTTCCTTGTTAAAAATAAATTTAATCTTTCTTTGTGTGATTTTATTATTTTCTTTAGTGTTCTAGTCTGTGTGAATCTGCTGGCTTGTGGTAATTTAGGAAATGAGAAAACTTATATTGATTTTTCTAAGTATTTAGAAACTTTTAAATTTTATTTTAAAATTTTGTATATGTGTTCTGTATTTATATCATTCTGCACTCTTTCTCATCTCTCTGAAACCTAATACTTTATTGTAGTATATTATGTGTGTGTGTGTATACACACACACACACACACACACACACACACATACACTTATTGAATATCACTTATTGAATCCATTTAGCATTGCATATAGATATGGCTGACCATTTGGCATTAGATAATCAATTTGGTGGTTCATCCCTGGGGTTTCTGAGTGGTCATTAACTGCCTGTAGTTCTTTATCTGGTGAAGGAGGGCTTGCGTGATTTCCACCATCCATTTTACCATGCCAACTAGTCTTATCAGTTGGAGTTCAGGTCTTGTTTAAGCACCATATTGAGAATTCAATGGTGTAGATTCTTCATCATATATACAAGGCATAATCTTTCAGGATATATCCTGATCCTCTTGATCAAACAATTATTCCATAACATTCCTTGAGTCTCAGGTAATTGTGTTATAAATGTATCAAATAAAGCTGCATATCCAATGAACAATTGTTCTCTGTATTTTGAGAAGTTTTGGCTTTCTAGGATGGTCTCCATGTGCTGCAAAAAGAAGCCTTTTTGGTGTGAGGTGACAACTGCATTTATCTGTGGGCTTAGGGATATATATTAGGAATGTAGCAAGAGTGAACGGTTTGGAAAGTGGCAGTAGTGGGTTCTGTAGTTAATAGCCAAATAGATTCTCCAGAAGAACTAATACCAATACTACTTAAACTATGAAAACATACAGAAACACAAGAGGTCAATTTCTCTGGTGAATATATTACAATAATTCTCAACAAAACACTTGAAAATCAAATTCAAGAATACATCAAAAAGATAGTTGACATTATCAAGTTGGTTTTATAGTTCATAGAATTATTAAATAGAAAGCATCAAATAAATGCATGTAACGACAGAAATAATGTTTGTCTCAATAAGAGGCAGAATAAGCTTTTTAAAAAATTGAACATCCCCTTCTGACTAAATTCTAGGTGAAATTAGGAAAAGAAAACAAAATGAAATTCAACATATTAGCTATATACAATATCCTATAGTCGACATTTTACTAAATTGAGAGAAGCCAAAGCATTTCTACTAAAATTGAGAATTAGTCAAGGATGTCTACTTTCTCTACTCTTTTTCAATATAGTACTTGTAATTGTAGCCAAAGCAATAAGACAAAAGAAGAAAATGAAAAGGATACAAATAAGAAAAGAAGTGAAATTATATCCACTTGTAATCTGGATGATCCTGTACCCTAAAGCCTACACTAGACGACTTCCAGAACTGACCACTACTTTCAGTAACTTTCAGTAACATAATAGATTCAACCCAATCCACATCAAATTTTTAGTGATTTTTTTTCATAGAAATAGAAAAAAAACAACCTTAAAATTTATAAGGACAAAAGTCCACAGAGGGACACATAATTCTGAGCAAAACAACAATGCCAAAAATATCATTATATCCAATTTCTAGTTATACTATAGAGGCAGAGTAAACATTTACAAAATATTCCTCCCCCACAAACAAACAAACAAAAACCGAACAAACAAAACCCAGAGATTTTTGTATGTTGTCTCTATGGGTAAAGGCATTTGCCTGCCATCAAGCCTGAGAATTTGGGTTTTATCCTTTGGATCTACAGATCCACATGGTGGAAGGAACAGACTCCACCACATTGTCTTCTGACCTCCACAAGAGTGTGATGTCACACACACACACACACACACACACACACAACTGGAACAGAATAAAGAAAAAAGATACAAACACAAAACTTCAGCTACCTGATCTTCTATGAACATGTTAAGAAAGTGTAAGGAAACAGCAGATGGCATCTTCAACACATGGTGCTAGAAACGCTGGGATCACAGAAGTACAAAAATGAAGCTAGATTGCTATTTCTAATCCATGTACTTTAGACCAGGTTTACAATACCAATTATGGTTTCTTCTTGTGGTCCAGGCTTCAAATCCAGTCAGAGGATAGTTAGTTACCCCCATAACATCCATGCCACTACGGCACCAATGGACATATCTTGCCTAGAAGGTCAATATTGTAACATCAAGGTGTACAAATAAGAACACTGAGAACTTTTCTCTCCTAGCAGCCTAAATAGCACATTCTGCACTCATAAAAGCCATCTAGCAGGAAGAAAGCTTACAGCTCAGCATCAGCTTTATTTCTCTATGTTGTATCTTTCTGACTAGGACCCCAGTCACTCAGGAAATTGGTAACTGGGATTTTATAAAAATCAAATGTTTCTGAACAGCAATGGAAATATTTGAGTGAAATGATGGTATATAAATAGGAGAAATATTGGCTATATATCTGACCGATGAATATACAAATAACTCAAAAAAAATCCTTAAACAAATAGTCAACCCAGTCAATAAATGGGTTAATGAAATGGGCAGACACTTCTTTGAAGATGAAACACAGTCTATAAATATATAGGAAAGAAATTTCAACATCACCATCTGAGCTGTGAGATGCAAATTTTTGTACTTGACCTGGCTACTACAGTCATGATCTCACACCAGCTAATTGCCTTCACAAGGTCAAGCAAGACTGAATTCCAGCATAAATAGGAGGTATGTTCTCTAGCCCCACCCTTTACTGAGGAGCTACCAATAACTCATAGTTTCTGGAAGAGGGATAATCATTCTTTTAAATACTGGTAGATTTCCCGTATTCCAGTGGATGGTCCCATACCCATGCACATATAGGCAGCACTGATTAAACCTATTGGATTATAAAAAGAAAAAAGAAAAAAAGAAATAACGTTAGAATTGAATTGTAAGGTAAAGGTTGTGGGGCAGATGGAGGGAGGACTGGAGAGTTTGTATGATCATGTTTCGTTGTGTACATATATGAAATTCTCAATAGTAAAAAATAATATTTTCAGAAAACTATACTGAGATTCCATTTCACTCCAGTCTGAATGGCCCTGATTAAGAAAAGAAACAACAACAAATGGGTACACAATTCATCTAGGCACTAAGGAAATCAGCATTGAAGTTCCTCAAAAAATTAAAACCAGATTTACTGTATGACCTAGCTATGCCAAATTAGCATGTCACAGGTATACCCACACACCATTGTTTGTTGCAGCACAGTTCATGATAGCTAAGTTTTGGAACAAACCTGCACACCATTCACTAGAGGAATGAATAAATCAAATGTGGTGTCTACACAGTAGACTTATTTTCAGTTATAAATAAGAATGAAGCTATGCAATTTGCAGAAGAAATCATACAATTGGAGATAACATTGAACAAATTAAGTCATTCTCAATAAATACTGCATGTTTATTTCATTTGGAGCTCTAATTTTTATATAGACTCATAAAATCATATTTGTATATAAGACACAAAAGTAGCAATGGAATGACCTAAGGGGACAAAGGCTAGGTACTAACAGGAAGGAGAAAGGGTAAGAATGAGGAGGGTATCAAGAAATGATGGGGAATGTCTTAAAATGTATGTGAGCATGAAAATGGTAATTTATAGTCTATTGTAACTAAAATAAGAAGCATGTTAAATGTAGCACTCCCACTGTTTTGTGAGTTCTGGTTTACATATTTGAAAGTTAATATAGGTGGTCTTATTGAAGAAAGTAGATTGTTTCCATTTACATGTTTGAAGTTAGAAGAAAACAACTAATGTCATGTCTTCACGTCTAGTAGCTCCTGTCTTCTCAATGAGTTCTGACTAGGCAGCCCTGGTCATAGCAGCTATAAGCCTTTACACTTGTTATGCTCTACGTGGTTCAGATATAAGGAAACTCTAATTGTGGTGACATGCAATTTGGCTTAGCCACAGGCTCTTGGCTTAGGGAGCTATCCCTAACTGAATCTGGAGAATGGAACGTGAGTTCTGAGTAATTTATAATCCACAAATTCCTGACCACTTTCAGTGTTAAGGCCCCAGGAGAAGAGGAACATCAGGCCTCAGAACAATCTGTGGGATACATCCTGTAGGATTTAGCACCATTTCTAACACTTTATTTAAAGATCATATGGCATGTGCTTATGTACACACACATATGGGAAGATCATTCATGGGGAGAAGAAAGGTATATTTCATGGTTACTGTCTATTTATTTTAGATAGCATCCATCTACAGTTTCAGGGCTTTAAATTGATGCAGTTGGTCTTTCCAATGTGCTTTTCAAGAATTGTTGATGCTCACCCACAATGGCAGGGCATGCTTTTTATGGCCACTAGAAAATTTCACTCATATTCAAATATAGGGCTGGTGGGCTATTTGTCACACAATTTGGCCTTGCAATTGGAGTTGAAAGATGCTGCTGTCAAAAGAAATGTTAGGATGACTCAGCCAAGAAAGTGGATTATTAGTTTTGGCAGCAGAAAATGGGTGTTTATTTCATACAAGAGAGGGGTTCTAATAGCTGTTTAAACACTCTGACCAGCCATAGACACAATTAGGTAGTTTGACGACTTGAACAGTATTTCATTCCTGTGACTATGCTGACTCCTGTTGATGGCTTAGTGCTGCCAGTATTTTGTTGACATGATTGGAGTTAAGTTCTCACTTCACGCATGTCATCTTGAGTTCCCCTGAAGACCAGCATGATCCTCAAGCCCTGCTGTCAGTTGGGCAAAAGCCTGCAGAAAGTTTCTCCTGTACCCTTTTAATACACTTGAAAGTCTAAAAATCCACAGGGGGCCCAGATATATAATTGCAAGAGCTAGTCTGTTATTGATTCTGTTATAGCACTGAATAACCACTTCCCTGGATGTTCAGAGTAAGTGTGTATATTCTGGACGTCCTTATCCAGTATGATAGGATGGCTTAGTGGATGGCATGCTATGGCTGAATTAAAATGCACTAGTTCTCTTCTTTTTCCTTAATAGAACATCTGGCAAAAACCATCTTGTGGGAAGGATTCATTTTATCTCACAGTTTAAGGGGATACAGTCCATTGTTGCATAGGAAACAGGGCAGCAAGCATGGCACTGACTAGCTACATCATGTTGCCAAACACTAAATAGAAACTCAGATGGGAAGAAGAAGAGTTATAATTGCAAGACCCCTATCTCTGTGATCACTTCCTCCAGCTCCTAAACGCTCCACTTCTCAAAGCAGCAAGAACAAGTGTCCAAAACCATGAGTCCATAAAGGCAGTTCTTACTTAAATCATAATACTCGGCCTCAATGGGCTCATGGTTCTCACAACACAAAGTGCATTTAGCTTAACTTCAAAAGTCTGCATTGTCTCATGGTTCCATAACTGGTCAAGAGCCAGAAGCACTTTCTTAAGTTGGACCCTTGTAGAATAAAACGCATGCTTTATGTTTCCAATATACAATGACACAGAGTAAACACCTCCGCTCTGAAAGGGAGCAGTGGGGATGTAGCATGCCAGATCAAATTAAAGGAATACTAAAATCCAGAAAGATGACTGCTGAGCCCTGTATCTCCGTGTCTGGAATTTGAGGCCCCTGTAGCATGATCTATGCTTGAATGTTCTCACAACTTTGCTCACTATCGTGTGCATGGACTGTCAGATTTCCTACGGTCCTGACATTTTCAGAATTCTGGGAGATATAATGAAACTTAGGTTTTACTTTCACAACGTTACACACAGTCCCCTTAGGAGGTCCGTGTAATGCCACTGACTCAGTTACACATTGCATGGCCTTAGAAGCTCTCTGGAACCTTGGTAAAAAATCCCCAGTGACCCCATAACTCTTGCATTCTGCATGTTTGAAAAGCCAGAAATACATAGACAACATCATTAAGTTCTGGTAACAGCTTGAGGTATAACTCGGTCATCAGGGCCATGATAGCTGTTTTCTCTACAGATATTCTATTTTTTAAAACTCAGCTTTCAAATTAATGTCTTTCAAATTTATTGTCAGTTTCACACTATGGAACCATCAATGGGTAGGGTCGTGTCCTGAAGGCAATATGCAACTCACATGCTTTCTCCTAAATAGGGCTAATTTCTTTAACAGTTAAAGTTACTTTGTGTACAGTTGCTTTACCTGTTCTGTTCTCAATTTTAACCAGCTTTACACTCCTGTCTTCACCAAGATACACATTTCTTCAAATTCTTTTTCTCTTTTCATATCTCTCATTCTCTTGTTTTATGTAAATCTGGCTAAAATCAGTGAGCAGTTGCCATGTCACAATCTGGAATACTATGCTGTCTTAAAGTATCTTGTATCAAACATCTTAGTCACTTACTTTTGAATTCATCCTGATACAAATTTTCAGGACTTGGACAGAATATAGCCAGACTCTTCACCAGAATATAGTATAAATGGCCACTCCCCAATAGAGTCCTTGTTAGCTTATGGAACTTCATAAGCTTAAGGTCACTGTACACATTTCTGTTGAGATTCTGGTCTTCCCTACTCTACCAAGAATGATGCATTAATCTCTGCCTATAGCATTCTAAGCCTTCACTAACTAATTGATCTAAACTCTTCTTCATTCCTTTTGAAAACCAGTTCCAAACCCTTAAGACCACATGGTCAGGTTTTATATAAACGTAGCAGTGACTCCATTCTCAGTACCCATTTTCTGTATTAGCTATTTTAGGAGATCCATTTACTGAGTTCCATTACATCCCAAAATAAGTACCATAAGTAGGAGACCAATTATTCTAATATGTGAACTCATAAGTAGCATTTCATATTCAAACATAGCATAGTTTAATCATAATATGCAAACCATGAAAACACAAAAAAGTAAAATAAATCAGTGAACCCAAGAAACTATGTAGCAAATTTAAAAAGCCATTTTCTAAAATATAGGCCATTTGAATTTTGCTAACAATATTTATTATCTATGTAATGCTGAGTAATTCCCCATGGGAGAAGCCTAGGTTTCCACAACTGTATTGTAAAGAGTTTGAAGAATTTGCTTCTAAGTTATCATCATGATTTGACACCTAGTACTAAATATAAAATATATCTCAAGCAAGATTTGTTTGCCATAGGATTAAGAAAAACATGAGTTTCAAATGAGAAAAGATTTGGTGAAATATTTCAGGATAGTATACAATTATGTACCAAAGAGTATATTTAGGAACAAAAAGCCCCTCCTTACTTCTGTACCCTCTGAGTCTTAGAGTTAACATTGGTATAATGGGAAGAATTTTTATCTCATTTTGACATGAGGAACTAACAGGGATGTAAATGAGGATATGCTGTGAAAAAGAAAATATTGTACCTGCATGAGGGCTTGTTATTTGGGATCTAAAACAGCTCAATTCAGTTCATGGTGATTTCAAGTACCAGTGAGCATTCTAATTGGGAATATACACACACACGCACACACACACACACACGCACACACACATACACACACACGCACACACATACACACACGCACACACACATGCACACACGCACACACACGCACACATACGCACACACGTACATACACACGCACACACACATGCACACACACGTACATACACACACACGCACACACTCACGCACACACGCACACACGCACACACTCACGCACACACACATCCGTATGTCTGCATATACTGTAATTGTAGGGATAAAAAGCCATGTTCTAACAATAACATTCGAATAAGTACCATCCTGTAATAATAGAGCTCTTATTAACTCCATTTATCACCTGTCACACACCAAGCACGGAAACACATTATCTTACATAATCCTCAACATCCAAGTGTCATCAGCCACATTTGTGAGTTCTGCAAAGGTGAAGTGCTTGTATGAGGTCCCACAGATAATAAAGGCTCCTAACTCTAAGGAATGACTTTAGGACCTGGGCACAACCGACCGACCTCTCAGTACTGAAGAGAATTATCCAAGAGAAAAGCCACCTCCAGACACTTGGGCAAGACTCCTCTGAACAGTTCCCAACACTGCTTTTTTAAAAATTTTAATTACTATTTTATGTGTTTTCTCTGACTGCATGCCTGTGTACCACACATGTACCTGGTGCCCTTGGAGGCCAGAAGAGGGAGTCAGAGTAACAAACGTTTACTCATATAATCCCCAAAGTTATAAATGCAAAATTACAAATTCACACTTGTAAAGCTTACAAATGTGACTGGTGACTCTTGGAGTTTGAGGACTGTCTGAGTTACCATTTTGGAACTGTAATGAGTGGAACCGGAGTGACAAATGCTTGGGAACTACCATGTGGGTGGCAGGAATCTAACCTGGGTTCTCAGGAAGAGCATCCAATGCTCTTAAGGTCTAAGGCATCTCTCCAACCCCGAATGTCCAGTGCTCCTTTACTATCTAATTCTATTGTCCGGATGCCTGCGATTTGTAAGAATGCTCTGATGGGACCTGTGCAATGACTAAGATCCCACTGGGCAACGATCTGCATGTGTGTGTGCAGGTTGTGTGGCAATGGGTTATTTCATGCTCTCGTTTGTGCTCCACAAGGGCCCTGTGACATGAGCAGGTAAAACTTTTCATTCTAATTTTAGAGTTTGAAGACTGAAACTCATTACTTCTCCCCTGCTGGATACAGTCACCTCCTGCCAACTCTTGTTCTGTGGAAACTGGTTTTACCTCAAGAGTTTTGAATAAAAGAAATCCACTACCTGTGACCCTCCACCCCGCCCTCCCTGGAGCTATTCTCAGTGACCCTTCCAAGGGAGACAGTGGAGTTTGAGGATGAGACAAATTGACTTGATCATTGCCATTACTCACTTCAGACCAACCTAGTCACAGCCACGATTCATGACTGAACCACCCAGCAGCTCTGTACTTTTGCTGAACTATGGCTGTGAGTCTTGGCAGAGGATGGTTTCCTGGCCAAGCTCTCAAGATGACAGTAGCTGCAGTACAGATCATCTCCAGTTTCTCTAGCTGTCTTGCAGTGTTAACTCTTCTTGTACCTGCTAACCGAGTGACGCTGGCCTCCTCCTTCGGATACTACATCCAATTACACTGTTACTCGACTCTACATGTTATGTCCCAACTCAAATATAGACCATGAAATGAATAAAATTTCAGCCATAACAATGTTTAATTAGGTACATTTGCCATGGTCAGAGCAACCCTCAGGCAACCCCATAGACACCTACACAAGGTGACCTTTAGGCCACTGATTTCAGTCTTTGAAGAACATATCAAGATCCCAGAACTTAAAGCATGGAAGGCTGTTGGCAGGCCACCTCCTGTTTTTTTCTGTCCTGTCTACTACCTCCAGGTCTCTGGGAGGTTGCCATGAGACTCTTTATCTTCTCCTTCCAGGCTTGATGAGGCAAGTAGCCTTTGCTCTCATCCATGTAGGATCCAGTTGTAGACTGTAAACCCTTCACTGTGACAGAGGATTATCTTCTGTACAGCAGGGTTTCTTCCTATCCATGCTGTGTACCACACATATACAGAAGATGGTCTTCCTAGCCTGCAGTTGGTTAGTCACTTTTGTCTCTGTATCATCCTGGCAAAGGCCACAGGAGCTGGAAGCTTGGTTATTCATTCTTTTGCTGCCTATGTAAGTACTAAGCTGTTTTTACTTTAAAAGGATTTGTTGTCCTCTATGGGTTAATCTGCTAAGCTTCGGCTTGCTTTTTTCTTATGTGTGACGCTTGTGTGTGTGTGTGTGTGTGTGTGTGTGCGTGTGTGTGTGTGTGTTATATGAGACAGTCCTACACTTCATCTGTCTTCATGCCCAGCTTGTTACTACAATGTTGTCTTTAGCCTCTCCTGTTCTTGGTACATCTTTTCATAGGGCTAGGAGCATACAACCTTCCCAGGGATTCTTCAGCTCCAGGTTGGTGCACTGTGAGTATGATGTCTCAACTCCCTGACAGGCTATTTCCAGTCTTCTGTGCATCAGCCTTTCCAAGACACAGTGGTTCGTTTCTCCTTCACTAATCTTATTCCTGACAACCAGGATCTGGGAACTTTACAGACACAGACTCATGCATGTTCCTCACAACCCTGATGGCTTCCTGTAACTTACTTAAGTGGCACACGTCTATTACTTGCACATTCACTGGTTTCCACTACTACTTGGAAATCTCTTGTTTTAGCTTCCATGTCCGAGTGAGGACATGGATCAATTGTCTTTCTGTGTCTCATCTCTTTTACTTGACAGAATGTCTTGTAAAACTTACCTAAATGAGTGTAAATGACAAAATTTTATCTTCTTACTATTGAATAGCACTTCATTACATATGAACAATTTATTTTCTTTATCCATTAGTCCAGTGATGAGCATTTAGGGATATTCGCATGTTTCAGTTATTGTGACTACTGCTATAATGAATATTCTACTATAGATGTGTCTCTGACATAGTAACTTCATTTTATTTAATTTGAATATATACTAAGCAGTGTTGTTACCCAGGCACAGAGCAAAGTTTGAATAGGTACATTCTGTTTTGTATTCATACCCATTTTCCATACTTTGTCTGTGGTTGAACTTAAATGCATGAAAATCAAGTGTTGGTATAAATATTTGCCGGACTAAAAATATCACACGTTTCATGCTAACATTGTCTTCTTGAGTCATGTATAACCTTATTTGGTCCCATGATACAATCTCTAGTTGGCAAGTGTTCATAACACTGAGGCCAAATGTGTTCTTCTCTTACTCTGTGTCAATTGCTCAAGATTCAGCAATTTGGCTTTTAGATTTCCACATCCAGAGTCTTCTTGTTTACTTTGGTGATCCAAATTATCTTTATTGCTTTTCTTTTGTCAGAAGAGTAATGAGCCTTCACCATGCCTTCAGATTCATCCAAAGTTTCAACTGCAGCATCTATGGCATAAAGCACTCTACCTTTCCTGAATCGCTGCCATGGTCCCCAGGATCCTTCCCAGTACTGTCTTGGTGAGCTGCAAATCTATCATCCCAAAATTGATTTACAACCTGTTTTTCTTATGCCTTTGTTTGAAGGATCTCATTTCCTCCTTCTTTTATATTTTCAATAATAATTTTATATTTAGTAGAGTGCACCCTTGAGCACCATTGCCAAGTATGTATATAGTTCTCACTGTATGTGACTTTTGCTCAGCCTTTTCTTTTGTCTTAGACATGGTAGCCAAAACTTGCTACATTTTTAAAATTTTTTTTAATGCACATGTGTGTATGTAAATATGCATGCTTATATGTGCCATAGGTTATGCATGTATTTGCGTGGTCAGTCAGAGGACAGCCTCAAATGTCATCCTCAGGAAATTGTCTACCACATTTGAGATAATGTTTTCAATGGCCTGGAGTTCACCAATTAAACTAGACTGGTTGACAGGCATCCTCCTGTGTTCTCTTCCCCAGTGCTGGGATAACATGTGTAATCGGTTATGCTCGGCTTTCTCATGGATGAGGAAGAGCCAACCCAGGTCCTTACGTTTGCAAAACAGGTTCATTACCAACTAAGCCATTTCCCAGAACACACCTTTGCATGTCTTTGGTATTTCATCTTGAAGCCAAATTTTTCTATTTTCCTGGTTTTTCTTTGCATTTAATTTCTTTTTGATAATTACGGGTTCCCAGATATTTGTGATAAGTAATACAAAGAGATCCATGGACCCCTCCACTTGGTTCCTTCCAATAATAAATGTTGCATAATTAGAGTAAAACATTACAATAGGGAAATTGACAGCAACAGTATTTATCAACCTTATAGTTAAATTGCTCTAACATGATACCTGTGTATGTGTGTGTATGTGCATATTAATTCTATTCCAGTATATATATGTTGATTTATGTATCAATAACACAGACTACACAAAGAGTAGCATCATCACAAAAACCCTTGGTGTCCATTCATGGTCAGTACTGTCTCCCAGCACCTACCAACTGCGTATGTGGTTCTCCTCATTAAAACACTATAAGAAAGACACCGTTTAGTACGTGATCTTGGAATGGATTTTTCACTTACGCCCCATTCAAGTTTATTGTGTCCAACAGTGAGCCACTCCCCTCTCTTGAACCTACAGTATGGAATAGACTATAGTTTGTTAATCATTAAGCAGCATAAGGAAATTGGGGTTATTTTAAGATTGAAGCTACTTCTAACTATGCTTCTAAAATATTTCTGGGCAGGTTTCTATGTTTCTAGTTATTTGAATATATGCAAAAAAGTAACCACTAAGGCATAAGTCAAGCAAATTTCTATTTTTATTATAATTCTCAGTTCTCTTTGCCAAGTGGCTGTGTCACTCTGTGACTCCCCCAGAACATGAATAATCTAGCTCCCTACACCATTGCCAGCTTTTGGTGTTTTGTTTGTTTGTTTGTTTGTTTGTTTGTTTTTTAATTTCACCATTGTTTCACGTATATAGAGAGGCCTTGGGCATCTTTTAATATGCATTAACCTAATGTGCATGTCCCTAGCACTCACTGTTTACTATGCATTAACCTACTGTGCACATCCCTAGTACTCACTGATATTAAAGATGCTCTCATCTTCTCGCCTGGCATCCATATAGCTTTCAAAGTGGACTCTTTATGGTTTTTTGCCCATTCTCTACTTTGACATTTTAGACTTGTGAGCTTTGGATTTCTTTTGGCATTCTAGATACAAATCAGTCAGACTGTGGTTTACAAATATTATGAGGCTGAATGATTTTCATCCTCTTTATGAGATGTAATGGTTAATGTTGATTGTCAGCTAGATGGGATCCAGAATCACCCACAAGACATTAACAAAATGTAAGCTCTAAATGAAGAGACAAGGCTAACATCCAGAGCAGCCGTGGGCAGCATACTCCATGGGCTGACATTCTGGACTGAATCAAAAGGAGGCTGTGGGCTGAGCACCAGCCTTCACTTTTCTCTGCTTCCTGACTGTGGATCCAATATGACCAACTGCCTCAAGTGCCTAGTGTCGTGATTTCCCTGATGGGATGGACTGTGCTTTCAAACTGTGAAGTGACATAAACCTTTCTTCCTTACAATGCTTTTCTTGGGTCATAGTAATAAAAAACACCTGGAGTTCTTCAGCTAACTTACCCCTTACCCACGGAGGAGAATTCAGGCTACTCACAATTTGAAGCTATTGCTGATGAAGGCACATAAGACCATGACATAGATTAGATTTTTGTATGTTCCCCATTGGTTCATAATATATGGCTTGATTTAGGAGTAGTGGAACCTTCAGGAAATGGATAATAGTTGAAGAATGTTACATCACTGGGGCATGGCCTTAAAGAAGATAATAAGACCCCAGCCCATATTTTTTATTTTGTTTTATTTATTTGAGCACAGTGACTGGCCTTTTCTGCTATGCACTCTAGCCGTGGTACAATTTCTTCCAGAGATGCAAAATCAGTGGACCACTGATAGTGAATTGAGCCATCCAAACTGTGAACCAAAGTAAGTCTTTTCTTCTTACAATCTAACGTCTTCCAAGATTCCTTCTAACAATCCAACTAACACAAAGCATCTTGTATGCAACTCTATTGTATGTTCTGAAATCATTGATAAGTATGGATTGTGGTTTAGGTCACAGTTAATTGTTTTGTGCATTTCTCCACACCCTTTTTCTGTTGCATAGCTTTTACCACCTTTCTCAAATGACAATTGAGCATACTTGTGTGGGTCTACTTGTTGATTCTTTTTTTTCTCACATACTCATTTTGATTTTATACGTATGAGTGTCTGCCTACATGTATGTAAGTGTACTACATTCATGCCTGGTGCCCAGGGAGGCCAGAAGAAGGTGTAGGAAGAAGGAACTGGAGTTACATATTATTATGAGCTTCCACATGGGTGCTGGGAACTTAACATGGGTCTTCTACTAGAGCAGCGAGTGTCCTTAACCACTGGGCAATCTCTCCAGTCAACTTCTGGGTTCTTTACTTTCTTTGCTGGAATATTTCTTCATTGTCCTTCATATCAAAGTGAAGCAGACATTGTGTTTCTAATTTTGCTGATATAGATGCTGAGGGTCAAAGGGTATGACTGATGTATCTTTAGCTACACACCCAACAAAAAGGAAACTTTCTGATCCTCATTTTTATGTATATCTCATGCTTATTCCACAGCATACAATGCTTGCTGCCCTGTGACAGTTCTTTAAATCCTTTATTAACAATAAATAAAATTATTACAATATTAAAAACAAAATGTAAATTACAAATGAAGAGATGAGGATAATGTTCCTTGGTCAACTCTGAACTCTGAACTTTGTACTCTGGTGAGCTAATGTTGCTGTAACATGTATAAACAGCAACCATGTATAATTCTCATCTACTTGACAATTGCTCATTGATCCAAAGCACACTGTGGTGTTTTGACCAGCTCAGAAACCTTGACATCTTCAGTTTAATGAGCTGGATGTCCAGAATGAGGTTACTGTAAGCAGATAGCTGGTAATCAGTGTCATGACCAGTGTAAGGCACACAATGTTCTGCACATGGTTTCCCGAGTTCTCATGGAGGAGTTCCAGAAATGGAGGAATCTGTTTTAGCAAGCATGGAACTGCTATTTGGGCCGGCCAGGATGAACCATAGCTACTCTAGAAGCCATCAGTATTATCTAAGCAGACATTTGCTAGCAAGGGCTTCTCTGATTGTGATCTATTCCCTTCTACAGCTCCCTTGATAAGTGTAAATACGTAGCCCAGGAGATTTTCACAGTAAACATGCAAGAATATTCTCTTCTGGATCCCTCGGTTCCATGGCAATTGGCTTAAGTCATGACTTTCTTCTGATTAATATTATTTTCCACTTCATAACAGTGGCTTAACTGTACAATAGAATATATGACATTTAAAAAGTTTCTAAAATTTCCTTGAAATTATTTTACAAATAAATCTCAAAAATTAAAAATAAACCTAATTGTTAGGGGAAACCCCTCCATTTTACTTAAATTATAAATGGAAAAGCTATTAGTGACTCTAAGGTCATTTTACTTCTGACGTTAGCTGGTGTTTTCTCACTTATGTACACGTTTATGCTTTTGAAACAGGGAGTGTAAAACTAATGTGAGTCATATATTAAGCCGTCTAACCATGGGATATTTGTAAATTTATGCACAATGGATGCTTTATGTATTTATTTTTACAATCTGAAACTCATTAGTACATAAAGTGCTTGATAGTAGTTTAGTTAAGGATGATGTATGTATTGCAATTCAGAAATTCCTGAAAGATTTCTTCCCAAATTACCTGACAGTCCTAAATTCACACCTTGATGCCAGATGATTTCAATCTGAGTAAGGTGGTGAATCTACCCCATTGTCATAAGCAACCAACCATGACATGTGGCTGAGCACCATTAATAAACCTAAGACCCCAGTTTCTCATGCCACTTTGAAATTTTCTGCAAGTTCAATTTTACGAAAGGAGATATATTCCAGATTTTCATTTTTGAAGTAGACTCCCTTGTAGATTTACAGAGAACACTGCCAAGAAACTGAGTTCTAAGAAATGTCATCCTGAGGGGCCAGTCTTGCTTTGGGAAATGTCCACTGAAAGGATGCGTTCAGAGGAATTCAGACATCTTTAGATCTCTGGCTCTCGTCCAAGTTGCACACAGGCCCATTTGGCACCAGCCTCACTGTGGCTTTCCCACAAGGCTCTGGACAGGTTCCAGGAGCTCAGTTAGGCTCCACTCTCATAGGAGTCTGCACAATAAAGAGGAATCACAAAGCAGTCAGGCCTCAGGCTCTAGCCTCAGAGGAGACCCTGAAGACCCAAAGGAACAAGCTGCCTGCTGAGTATCCCATCAGGGAATCTAAAGCTACAGCAAAGGTACCTTTGCCCTCAGCCACAGGGAGGAAGTATCAGGGGTACTTGAACTAGGGTTGTTCAAGCTGCAAAAAACTCCACAAACATCATGATTGAGGATCGTCAGCAAATCTAGAAACAGAACATGTTCATGATTGTTCAGAGCACAAAAGAAATCCATAGAGAGGTATGTGATCATCAGCAAAGCCATGGTCCAAAGGGCATTAGAGTTCTATGTCTTTGACCAGCCAGTGGTGCACACTCTTAGCACCTTTCAGTACTTAAGTGCCTACGTTTCCTCATCTGTATAAAAGCACACTGGACAAAGTGATCTAAGCCAGCAGTTGCTTGTACTTAAGAGTGGTGGTAGGTGACAGGGGTCATGCTTCCAGCTGCTGTTTCAATCCCAAAGCACAAGATAGTAGTAGATAGTTAGAAATAGAGGTTAAGTCAGTACTATCCCTCTGCCTCCACCACACATCTGCCCTTCTCTCCAAGAAAGAAAGTTGGAGCTCTTTTTGTTGCTGCTCTGTCTAAGGTGCTGGGATCAAATGTAGAGCCTCCTGCATGTCAGGCCAACTCTACAAACAGTAACACCCTAGCCCTGAATGTAGCTCTTAGGCCATTTCTACCCATCACACATGAGTCTCCAAGAATGTAAGTTTACTCCAAAATGAAGGTAAACAGAAAAGGGACAGGTTGTACAATTCACTCTTCAAAGTTAATAATTGGAAAACACAAAGCCACTAGCAAATAATAAGGAAAAGTGAGATGTCCCAGAACACAAGCAAAAGAGACGATAGATAGATAGATAGATAGATAGATAGATAGATAGATAGATAGATGGATAGGTAGATATGAAAACAGGGCGATAACAAGTTATAAATGGTCAATTACCACATAATCAACCCGAGTGCTCACCGTGGCAGAATGTTCTGTTATTGTGTTATCAGAGATCTGAAAGGAATCAACCAGCGAGCTCAGAGCTGTCATCTGCCTCTGCTGTAGGTGTTTAAAAGGAAGTTAGGACACAGAAAAACCTTTAAGTGCATCAAGTCCTTTGACTCAGAAATTCAAAATGTATTCTGAGAAAATAATCAGAAGTAGACATAAATCTTATGTGATGATGTTCACAATAATAAAAAGAAAATCATTTAAATGATCAAATTTATTGCAGTATACTTAAATGTTGCCATGAAAACTTCTGTTTTTGAAAAACAATAATACTGGAACTAGTACAATGAAAACTTAACACAGCAAATAGAATGATCCAGGCATCATGATTCCTAAGCATGTAATCATAAAAATAAAGATTAATCTGTAATTTTATCTTATTTATTTCTCTTCTACAAATGCCCATCAATAAATATGCATTACTGCTATTTTTATAAGAATAAACAGTATTTTCAAATGAATTAGAACTAGAAAACCTTTGGCAATGTGTATTCCATATAGGCATCCTCTCAGTCTGTGATTCTCCTCCTAGACGTACATACTACAACAAAATGCACTGCATATGTTCACCAAACATCATATGCTAAGACATTCATAGGAAGCTGGATTATATTAGACCAGAGCTGGAAACTGTCCAAATGGCCATTAGTATTAGAATAAATTATTCAGTTGTATGCTGCCTCAACAGAAGACCATACAACCACGAGATGAAGAATGCATAACTGCACACAGTGACAGACAGAGTCAAAAGCAAAATAGGTGACTAAGAGAAAGAAGTCAAACAGGAGAGTGTGGTGTATAAATCTATTTATATAAATTATGACATGTACCCAATCAGGGTAAGTTGGTAGTTGCTTGTGATTCCTGAGGTGGGGAGGGCTGTATGGGAGCAAGGGGGCCTCTGGAGCCTTCTCTTGTGCTGTGGCTCTGCTTGGGTCCATGAAAATTCACCTAAGGTAGGTCTCTGCACATTTCCATATGCTCATTGCACCTTAGCAAAATGCTAAGAATAAAAGACTAATGTTTCAGCCAGTGTGAGAAGGGTAGAGGCAAGACAAGAGCCAGGATGAGCTAAGACCTGGCCTGAGTGAAGCTTTCCTCCTGCTTCCAAAGCTGGGAGGGAGTGGGTTAGCTTCTAGTCCCCTGGAGTTAAGTGGAGAGGAAAGAGGCCTTCTAGGCTGGATCCTCAGTGTACACAAAGCCTTGGGCAGCATTCCTGACCTCTCTGTTGTATGCTTGCCCTAGCTCCCAATGTTCTTATTGTCTATCCTCACTAATCTCTCCCTGTGAAAGGCTCGTTGCTTCCCTCACCTGTACACACTCAGCACCCCCCATCAACCACGAACCACTACATCAACCTTATCTAACCTCGGAGAACTTGCTCATTTGGGTGGAGTGGTCCACGTAATAATCTAAATACTTGGAAAACTGAAATGATAAGATTAGAAGTTCAAAGCCAGAGTGGACTACATAGAGTGACCCTATCTCAGAAGCATAGGTAATTAAGGTGCACACACATCTGTATTTTCGCATATGTGCATGCATACCTAGTGTGGCTCACACACTGGGGCACATAACACATGAACACTAAATAAGATGTCTCAACCACCAACGAGAATCCCCGTCAGATTACATTGTCCAGTGATGTTGTAACTATCCTGGTTTGTTTACATGTTCTTGCGATGTTCATACAATGAGAAAATTGTATGAGAATGTATTTCTCAGAAGGTATGCCATTAAAAAGTTCGTGGCTATCTTCACACAGAGATATTGAAGGGGAATGGGCGGTTCAGATGATATAGACATCATAGAAGATTTAGAGGTAAAGATACAGATGTTTGTTTGCTCACAAGAATGGAAGCTTGACAGGACAGATACTTTATCTTATCTGCTTTCACTTTCCTCTCCTTGACTCCTTGAATAGTTTCCAACAATCAAATTCTCAATAAATTTCTATTGATGTAACTTCTACCCCATTCACAAGCCACACTGGGTATGATGAATAGAAACGCTGTCTCTTCTTGATACCTCTCTCAGGCTCTCTCTGTCTCTTTCTTTCTCCCATCTTGTCCTCTTGCCCTCTCCCTCTCTCCCACTGAGCAAGAGTTGGGGTCACAGATGCAGATCCCCAGGCTAATTGGAAAAAAACAGAGTAACTCTTCCCTAAATTTAAGAGACTTGGAGACTCGCAGGGTTTAAAGTCCCTTTGTGTCTTTGTTGAGGAATCTGAGCAGCTAAATACATTTCATAAGGAAGGGTCAGCTCCATATCAAGAGCTCCACTCAAGAAATACGTGAACAGAATCCAAAGTAAAAGAGTCCTTCTGGATTCCGTAGAGAAGACACCCAGTATGAAATGCAATGTATTCTCATGAGCTTAGGCACAGTGGGGATTTGAAAAGTCTCAGGGCATTTGGTTCACATGTGACTTCCTCATCTTCATATTGAATTACTACAGCTTGGAAGCAGCATTCTAAAGCCTGGGATGCAGCTGGCCGTACTCAACTGGTCTGCCCCAATTCTGAAAGAGAATGTTGAAAATCACCTACATTTTGACTTTGTAATTTAAATAACAACTCCCCTGTGGGAATTTTACCACTAGTGGGTTAGTCTGGATAGGGCAGGCTGTAAATGCATTCCCATGGCTGATATGGGATCTGAAGCCCACAGGTGGACATGTTGTTTGCCCCTTTGCCAATGTCATTCCTATTAGGTCACCTATATTACATGGTCAGATACACTTTGGGGTCACATAGTTCATGTGGTTCAATCTCAGGCCTTACCATTTTAAGAAAATAATAAAAATCTTTAATATTCTGTTTTTCCTTTTCTCATTAACTATTTCCTTCCACTTAAGTGTGTGTGTGTGTGTGTGTGTGTGTGTAAAATTATGTCCTGGAACTTGGGTTTTTTTGAGGATTTTTATGAGGATTCCTCCACTTCCCACAAGGCTGGTTATTCTTAGTATAAGACAAAAATTGGCCTAAAGACAGTAGAAAAAGACTCACTTTTCAGTAATTTCACAGCTTTCTTCTACATAAATATATCTGGGCATTTAGCTTCATGGCTCTGAAATTGCTGTGTGGCCAGCTCCATAGAGACTCAGGAGAGTTGCCCAAAGGGCCTAAAATTTTCATCACACATGAACTTGGACATGTCTGGCTGAGTAACATACATTTGTGTGACTTGATTGTGTCTATAAAGACACTTTTAACATTTAATAATGATTCCCTTCCAAAAACAGTCCATCCATTTTTCTTGTTGACCAGGAATCCTGAGTACAATGTTATGCTTTAAGTCTGTCTTAAGCATGCTGCCTCTGCGCTACATTTCCCTGCCCTTGGCTTACCCATCAGATGGTATGATCTGTGAACCACATGGAGATGAATGAAACTCTGGACCTGAAGAAACTCCAAGGCACTGAGGCGCCAGCAACAGATCTAGACATCAACCTCACCATCCTGGCACCCATACTGCTCAGTGTTTCTCAGACTCCAATATGCTCCATTGGCTTTGACTTCTACAGTAGGAGCCAATACCTACCACTACAAGAACTCTGACTTGCAGGTCATTTGACTGGGGCTCTTGGTGGTTTTACAGTGCCAGCTTCTCTGGGTCCTAGGGTCTGTTCTTCGTAGTGTTCCTAGCAGATCATAATGACAGCAGACTAGAGTGACAACGTCAGACATCTGATCCTAGATCCCTCTCTCAAGGTGACCAAGTCCCTAGCTTATCTTGTGTGCCTCTCAGACAGGCTCCATTGCTTTGCTCATACCTTGCATAGTCCGAATCTGTACCTGCTGCTGTATGCCTTTGAGGCCATGGCTTGTATTTGCTCCAAGTGGTGGCTTGATCCCTGGGTTGACTCAGTCACATCTTTAATAGTTTAGGTTGATCCCTTACTGCCACAGCCCTGCCTGTCCCAGGGCTCATAGAGAGAGTTACAAAGGCTACATGTGTGGTGAAAAGTCACTTCACCAAGCAAAAGAGCCAGTAGTAGTCACTTTCTCTCATCGCTGGAAGCCCCAATTCTTTCCTCTTCAGTGTTAAGCTCATTGCTATGTTTATTATCTGTGCACATATACAGTGAAGGCACTTGGCACTTTGTAACAAACAGTTGGCTTTTTAAGTTTATTCCCTGAGACTAGAGCTTATTGCTGGGGAAGATGATGGAGAAGGGATGCTGCTGCCTGTGGTCTTGTCTCATTAAATCTGATCTTTTCATTACCACCAGGAAGGCAGAAATAAATAAAGACACACCTGTTACTACTTAAATCTAGATGGTCCCACTCTGTGAAAGAGGCAATGCGATCCTTCTCCTTTGTGGTGCTCTGGCAGTGCTGAGGTGCTCCCCTCTCATTAAAACCAGTTTCCTGGATCCTCTTGTTGGCCTTCAGGGCCCGGTTGCAAAACCACTGCTGTCTGCCTTGCTTCAATGCTTTGCCCATCTCTACCGCATGCTTGTCAAGAATCCATCCTCAAGACATGTCTCTTGATGAAATGAATGGCTAGTATGGATGCTACAAATTTAACTCAGAGCATTAATGGAGTGTCCCTTGTGACTTTGCCATCCAATCAGCATGACCCATCATCACATGTAAGGTCTGTGGACTTTTCACACAAAGGATGCCATGAATACTCCAAAAGTGGTTTTCTTACCTTTTTATTCTTTCATTCTTTGCTCAAATTTGTGCCGGTGCTCTGCATGACCACATCTCTGCTCTTGCACTTGGCTGCAGACACAGAGTCTGCATAGGCTTCTACCCTTCAGTGCTGCTTATCCAGAACAGGAGAAAGCTTAGATGGTAGCAGCTGCCTTCTGGCCACTTGCTCATATTTCTGGGGTGATCTTCCTTTTAAGGAAATGTGACTACTGAGAATGTTTTTTCTTATTGTTCTGTGGGTCAATACTTTTGAATCATATATTATTTAAGTTCGTTTATACATTTGTGTAGTTACTGGGGAGATGCATGCATGTCTCAGCACATGGTTAGAAGTTAGAGTACAACCTAGAGTAAGTTCTCTCCTTCCATCATGGGTTTCCTGAGGCTCAAATTCATGTCATCGGCTTTGGTGGATTACACCTTAAAACTAAAGATCTGTGGACTTTTCACACCATGGGTCCCGTGGATGCTTTAAGCATGGTTTTCTTGCTTTTTTCCCATTCCTTGCTCAAATTTGTGCTGTGTTCTTAATAATCCACATAAAAGGATATAGAATAAAGAATTCAGTTTGGTCTGCTTGCCCTCAAAGCTGCTGAAGAGATCACCTACCTCAATGCTGAGACATTTCTTCACTGGTATAAGAATCTACTTCTTTGGGATTCCAATGTAAATTCAAGCCACCAGCTCTCCAGAAATCCTCCTGGACTCCAGAATCAGATTTTGGACTAACTGGGACATCTCGTCTCATGAACTGAATGACTGCCAGACTGTTGGCCTTTTCACTGCAGATAGCCAATATCTGATTGCCTGGCTGAAGTATTTGTCAAGAGATGGCCTATTAAAAAGGAATGAAGGATGCCTGATATCTCTTGACTAGTGTGGATGAAGGGGTTTTAAGACTCTGGGAAATGGCAAGGCTAGCATGAGTTCACTGTATAAAATCTAATACTCTGCCATGGGAAGACACAGAAAACCTACTGTGGAATTAATGTTATAAGTGCACAACAGTGAGAGGGACGCCAGCATTTGTCATTGCTCTTGTCCTTGTAACAGACTTTAGGACTACAGATGTTGCTGCTCAATTAAATGAATTACATTTGATAAGTTTAACTGGGCCCCAGCATAGCAAGGGTGAGTCTTCAGCACTAAATCACCAAAGACAAGGTGATCATAATTAAATAGGAAGCTATGATAGCCTGACCCATAATGGGTAGCACAGGTAAAGTAATTTTTAAGGTGACATGATTCAAATGGACCTTTGGTATTGACTAATCCATCATGGCGTTTCCAAGAATAAAATAAAAAAGAAGACTACTACATCTGCATATACGTCTTCACTCTGTATACACAGAACAATTCTCAAACAACCGAAAGAATAGCTATGCTGGACTGACTGTAATAATAGGAAATTTTGGCTTGTGAACAAATTTCCATACTTGAGCCTGTTTTCAGACCTACAGCCCTTTGAAAGAAAGGAAGGCCAGATCCCTCTGAAGAAGAACCTTGCTAGAATATCTAAGAATCTTAGCCTTTCTTCCATCCTTCTCCAAAGAGACCCATATCTTTTTACAGCAGCAACTGTATACTGGGAAAGTGAAAATAATTACACTTTCCAGGATTTATGGATACTGGTTCTGAATTGATTCTGATTCCAGGACACCCCAAAAGGCATTACAGCACTCCATTTGAAATAGGAGCTTATAGGTATCAGGTGATTAAAACAGTTTTGGCTAAGGCCCCTGAACTCATCCTGTGGTTATTTCCTGAGTCTCAAAATGTCTAATTGGTATAGATAAGGTTAGAAGTCAACAGAATTCTCACACTGTTTTCCTAACCTGTGGGACAGTGGCTATTAAGGTAGAAAAGGCTAAAAGGAAGCTATTGGAGTTGCCTCTACAAGAGAAAATGATAAACTAAAACCAATATCATATTCCTAGAGAGATCACAGATTTTAGTGCCTTCATCAAGGACTTGAGAGAAGCAGGGGTGTTAGTTCCTATCACATCTCCTTTCAGCCCTCCTGTTTTGCCTATGCTGAAGACAGATTCAGAATGAGAGTTGACTATCTCAAACTTACTCAAGTATTGATTCTGATCACAGCCAGTGTACAAGATGTGATGGCCTTACTCAAGCAGATTAACCCATCTTCTGGTGCACAGTAAATAGATATTGATCTAACAAATGCCCCTTTCTTGGTACCTGTCCATAAGGACCACTGGAAGCAATTTGTTTTCAGAGGGCAAGGCCAGCAGTATATCTTTACCTCAGGGGTATAGGAATTATCTCAGTGTCATAATTTAGTTTGAAGAGATCCTGATCATCTGTCTCTTCCACAAAATGTCACAGTAGTCCACTGTATTGATGAAATTTATGCCGACTGAACTATGTGAGAAGCAGGTAGTAACTATTTTGTACTTGTTGGTAACACATATGCACATCAGAGGATAAAAAATAAATCTAACCAAACTTCAAGAGCCTTCAACCTCAGTAAAATTTATAGGAGTCCAGTAGTATGGGGCATGAAGATATAGTTCTTCTCAGATATTCCTGGCCATTTTCACTAACAAGAAAGAATCACAATGCTTAGTGGGCCTATTGGATTCTGGAGGTAGCCCAGTCCTTGCTGGGCTGTGTTACTCTAGGCATGTACCACCTAACTCATTAAAGCTGCTGGTTTTGAGTGAGTCCTGGAATAAGAAAAGGCCCAGGTTGCTATGCAAGCTTCTCTACTGCTTGGACTATATAATCCAATAGACCCAATGATACTTGAGTTGTCAGTGGTAGATAAGGGTGCTGTCTGGAGCTTCTGTTAGGATCCTAAAGGTGAATGAATTCCAGAGGGCTTTGGAGCAAGGCTCTACCATCATCTAAAGACAATTATTCTCCCTTTAAAAAACAGTCCTTGGCCTGCTATTGGGCCTTAGTGGAAACTGAACATTTGACAGTGAGACACCAAGTACCTGAATTGCCCATCGTGAGTTGGCTGTTATCTGACCCACCAAGCCATAAAGTAGGGCATGAACAGCAGCAGTCCATTATCAAATGGAGATGGAATGTACATGATCAGGCCTGAGTAGGTCCTGAGGGCATGAGAAAGTTTCGTGAAAAAGTTAATGAAATGCCTGTGATTTCTACTCTTATTGTAATGCCTTTTGCTCCCAAACATGAAACTATGGCCTCATGGGTGTGCCCTATGATCAGTTGAATAAAGAAGGAAAGATGGGACAGATTTAGTGATGGTTCTGCATTCCAAGAAGCATCATCTAGAAGTGGACAGAGGCAGCATCACATCTCTCTGTGACAACTGTGATGGTCAAGGACTTGAACTGATCATGATTGGAAAATTGGTGAAATGACATTTGGGGAAGATGTAGAGAGATCTTTCTGAATGGGCACAAGGTGTAAAGTGACTGTGTCCCGAGTAAATGCTCATCAAAATATGACTTCAGCATAGAAGGAGTTCAGCAGTCAAGTAATTAGGATGACTCATTCTATGGATGGTCAATCTCTTTCCTCAGCCATACCTCTCATTGCCCAGGGAACCAATAAATAATGTGGTTATGGTGACAGAGATGGAGATTATGCCAGGGCTCAACAACATGGTCTTCTGCTCAGCACAGCTGACAGAGAAACAGCTGAATCTAGGTGCCAAGTCCTTCAGCAGCAAAGACCAACACTAAGTCCCTGTTAGGGCTCCATTCCCCAGGGTCACCAGCCAGTAACTTAGTAAGTAGACTAAGTTGCCCCACTTCCTATGGAAAGGACAATGCTTTGTCCTTACAGGGGTAGGTACTTATTCTGGTGATATATTTGTCTTTCCTGATCATAATGCTCAGGAGCCTCAACAAACATTCCATTGAGCTGGAAGCTCAGACTTCCTCAGGCTACTTTGGGTTCCTGATGCCCTTAATCCGCAGGCTAAGAAAGGAATAACATTGTTAGAAGGGATGATTGATCCAGACTACCAGGGGGGAATTGGATTGCTTCTCCACAATAGGAGTAAGGTAGATTATGTCTGAAGTGAGATGCTTCAGGACATCTCTTGGAACTACCATGTCCTGTGATTAAGGTCAATGGTAATTTAAAACAACAACCTACTCCAGGTAGAATGACAAAGGGTGCAGTCCCTTCAGGAATGAAGGTATGGGTCACTCCTCCAGGAAAAGAGCCAAAACCTGCTGAGGTGCTTGCTGAGGTTGGAGAAAGTATACAATGGTTAATAGAGGAAGGTAGTTATAAATACCAACTTAGGCCACATGACTAGATGCAGACATGAGTGCTAAATTTCTATTTTATTAAGAACATGCTCATACATACATAGACATTAAGATGATACTGGTGTTTTCTTTCCTCTATTACTTTGTCATACAATGCAACATAGATTGAATCAGTGGTTTTTATCATATTTAAGTTATAAGACTCTAAAAGATTGAAGATTCCTTAAGGTGCACTGTAACCTGTTCTGATATATATCAGAATTTTCAGTTGAATATACTTATGTTAGGTTGAATTATGACCTGATGATTGGAAGTTAAGCATGTCATGAGGAGCTGTGATTGTGTGTCAACTCGACAAAGAATGAACTTGTGATTTATTATTATTAATCATTTTATTTGTTTACATTTCAAATGTTATCCCTCTTCCTGGTCTCTCCTCCATAAATCCCCCATTCCCCCTTTGCCTCTAAGAGGGTGTTTCCCTACACACCCACACCCACCTCACCCCTCTAGCATCCCCCTTCTCTGGGGCATCAAGACTCCACAGGATCAAGTGCCTCCCTTTCCACTGATGCCAGATGAGGCTATCCTCTGCTACATATATAAGAGGAGCCATGGGCCAGCCCATGTATACATTTTGGTTGGTGGTTTAGTCCCTGTGAGATATGAGGGGTCCAGTTAATTAATACTGTTGTTCTTCCTATGGGGTTGCAATCCCCTTCAGCTCCTTCAGACCTCCCCCTAACTCTTCCATTGGAGTCCCCCGGGCTCAGTCCATGGTTGGCTGTGAGTAACTGCATCTGTCTTATCATCATATCTGGAATCAACTAAAACCCAAGCACCTGTGAGGGTTTTTCTTGAGTAGAACACTTGAACTGGGAAGACACACCCTAAATCTGTGCCATACTTTCTGGTGTCAGGCCACATAAAGGACATGGAAGAAGGACATGCTTTTCACCTACCTTCTCTCACTCCTGCTGACAACTTCATCTATTTCACTGCTGAGGAATTCCTTCACTGTTCTAAGAATCCACTTCTTTGGGATTCCAAAATAGACTGAAACCACCAGCACTCTGGGAATCCTCCTGGATTCCAAAGTCAGATTTGGGACAACTGAGACATCCAGCCTCACAGACTGAACAACTACTGGATTCTTGACCTTTCCATCAAGAGGCATTCACTATTGAACTACTAGGATGACAGCCTGTAAGCTACAGACACACACACAAACACACAGAGAGAGAGAGAGAGAGAGAGAGAGAGAGAGAGAGAGAGAGAGAGAATTACAGGTGGCAGGTGGCAAACCTTCTGAGCCATCTCTCTGACCCTAGAAGTTCATTTTAATATTCTTTTATCCGGTGACTCCTATCATACAGGAATATACTCCTAAGAGTCATTTCAGTACCTCAACACATTCTACCACTGGTAATTTCACATGTGTCCCAGTATCTTCAGCTATGATGTCCAATTTGGAGCCACTAGCCAAACACAGCAATTGACATTTATATTACTTAAAATCAAATAAAATGTAAATTGCAACACTTAGTCACATTTGTCATACAAGTGCTCAAGGAATCCTGTGGTCAATGGCTCTCTTATTGGACAGTGGAGATTATAGAACTGTTGGAACATCATGCAAGGTCCTGTTAACATTGATCTATCGGAACATGTGGCTCCATTGTGTGCTATACGCACCTGGTTTGTTTCTCCAGTGTTTGTCACACTGCAGATATTGTGTTGTAACTCTTATCACTCCTTGTATAGCTTTTAGGCCATTGTATGTACCTCCCCGTGTGTCATGTAACATCTGCCATTCCTACCTGATGGAGTTATATTGATCCTTTTTAAATTTTATTTTATGTTTACCACTGTAAGTAATGTTGTAATTAGCATCCTGTCTATTTCTAGACCTTCTCGTTCATATGAACCTGTATGGTTATTTTTCCTGGAAAGGTTAGAGATAAATAGAACTTCCATGTCAAAAAAAATAATAATAATAATTACTGAATATCCCTCTTCAACAGACCTAAACTGATTAGAATTCCCATTGTTATAGTTTTATCAGACTTAGAAAATGTTGCTCTGCTTTTGGTTTAAATGTCCTCCTGGTTCTTTTAAACACACTTCCTCAAATGGGAAACTGTCCTTGGGTTTAAGTAAGCCTTACACTGAGAAAGAGTCTGGTTGTAAACTGGTATTTTCATTTTCCTCCTCACATGTTTTGTTGATTTTTCTATTTGTTGTTTTGTCTTGGATTAAATGGAGGTAATCTTTACATATTCAAAATATTGGCTGTTTTCTAATACATGTGCTATAAATATTGCATATTTTTTCAATTTTTAAAGTAATAAGCCTATTACTTTTGTAACCTTTGATCTTACAGAGCTTTAAATCTTGATGTCATCATATTTGTCAATCTTTATGAGTGGAATACATTTCTTATTTTTGGCCTTCTCTACTCCTGGGTCATTAATATCCTGCCTTCTTCTTTCTTTTCTTCTTTTCTTTCCCCCAACCTTTTTTTTTTTTTTTTTTTTTTGCTTTTGCTTTTGCTTGACTGTAACCCATCTGGAACTTATTTTAAGTAGTGATGCTTGAATTCAAGATTTCATTTTTTTCCAAATATGTAGTTAAAAGTTCTTGTGCTATTATATTGGGGAGCCTACTTTTTCTACTAATTTTAAGAATATTGTATCATATACCAACCACAAGGCCATATTTTGCATTCTTTGATATATTTATGTATTTTTCACAAAATTTTTCACTCATTGCCTTTATATTAAATTTTGATAATCAATAATAGGCTGTACAAATTTCAGAATGATAAATCCATATTCCATAAAATGCATTGACACTTTAATATGCTCAGAATGGAAATGATAGATTTCTAAATAAGATATTGATATATTTACAGTTTTGAAATTTCAGCCTTTGAGCATTTAAATATTGTCACAGTATTTGGTTGTTTTCTTCATTAAAGATACGGCTGGTCTTATTGCTTGGGGGAAGTAAGGAAGTAATTATATTTACATGCTATGTTTTCTAATTGTTTGTTGCTGATTTATTCTTTTGTTATTACTAAGAAGTGTTAAATTTCTTATTATCTGTACACAGTGACAAAACCTCTAATTGTAAGTGTTTGTCAGTTGAACTTTGGGTATAAAAGGTAGATAATCATGCTTGAGAACATTTTTGTGGCTCATGTGATAATGTTACTCATGATTAATTTCTAAGCTTGGCCAGAGCTGAGTGAGGAGTACACAGGAACTTTACACTATTTTTGCAGCTTCTGTAAGTCTAAAATTATTCCAAAAGCAATGTTAAGAGTGATAAAAGGGAGGTGGATAAGTGAAAGCAGGGGATGATAAATACATTTATGTGCACCATTAGCATACACTAAAAAACAAGCTTCAAAAAAGTGGACATAGCACAATGAACCTCATACACCAGCAGCATATAGAGTAGAACATTTCTATGTCAACAGTGGCATGTTAGTCGTTCAGGGATAGTTGATGCCAACTTTTGGAGGATTCTGAAGTGGAAGATGAGACACTGCTTTTAAAAGGACTGTGTGGACATCATGTAAGTGATAGAGCAAAAGAAACGTGCACTGGCCTGCATAGTCTATAGGATGCAATAAACTTGCGGGAGATGATGAATAAGTCTGGTGAATGAAAGTCTGAAATTTTAACCCTTGTTCTACAAACTGTAAGTGTTTGGGGGCAATCCTCTAATGTAGGAATGTTCCTTATAGCAGATGTAGATGTCTCAATAACTTAAGCTGGGCATGGTGGTGCATACCTTTAATCACATCACTTGGGAGGCAGAGGCAAGGGGTTATCTGTGAGTTTGAGGGCAGCATAGTCTACAAAGCAAGTCCAGGACAGCCAGGGCTATACAGGGAAGCCCTGACTTGAAAATAATAATAATAATAATAATAATAATAATAATAATAATAATAATAA